>JAQZBX010016777.1:0-36160 GCA_029593785.1 Cabassous unicinctus | reverse complement strand
CATATGGGAGACGAATGCCCAACCATTTAAGCCACATCCGTCCCCCTCCATATTTTTTGAAAGCTGAATCCAAAGGAGAAATAAGTTATCTTTCGGGAGCCCAGGAGCTCAGAGACATCCTCGACATCAGCTGAAGTTAATATGGCCAGTCCCACCTTTCTTCCGCCAAAATAAGGCCCCAGAAAACCAGAAGAGAAGAAGGCAGGAAGCTTTACAGATGAGGAAAATCATATTTTAAAAGCTTAGTCTTATGTTAATAAATAGCCAGTCCTCTTAGTGTATTTGCATTCAGAACTCTCTCCTGTTACTATTCCTTCGTTTGCATTTTTAATCAGTTGATTATATAATACTGATAAACATAATGCCACCGTTTTCCCATTTTTCACATGATGGCCTCAAAACTTCACCTTCTTTTTCTTTTGTTTAGGCTCTGGATTCTGTACTTTAACTTTATGCAGACTCTGGAAAATGGAGGTTTCTGAGGTTAGGTTTGAAAGATCTCTGAGTGACAGGCTCCCTTTGGCCACATAGAATTTCAAGAGTGGAATAAAAATGTGAATTTAGTTCAAACTCCAGCAGTTTTTTCACCTCAGAAATGGAATCTGGCTGTGGCTAGCCCCAGGGAATGTAAACAGAACCTTACCTGTGATTAACCTAGGGCTTCTCTTTTTCTCAATGCAAATGGAGTTATAATTGTATTTCCTCTAGTAGAATAGAGAGCCTGTGTTTCTGAGGGGAGCTGGCAGTTGAATAGAGGACAAGCTATCTGTCTAACTCTGACAGCTCCCTCCTATCTCCTAGAAAACCTGAATGATGATAAAACTGGAGTTGCATTTGATGTAAGACATATGGTAATTACTATAATAATATTATCACCCGGGTTCTGCAATGGTTTTGTCAGTGAGGTGCAATTTCACATATTGTCTGCGATAAAATCCCCATTTTTGGTTATTGATAGCAATGCCTTTCTAAAATGGTATAGGTGTTTTGTGACAGCTGCGAAGTTCCTGCTTCATATACAGGTAATTGGGTTGAGAATAAGGCCTGCATGCTAAAAACTGATGATGTGAGAAGTGCTGAAAGCCCAGGGAATACTATGAATATTTTCCTAGTTATTAACAGGCTAAATGGGAAGCCTTTGCTAGTCTGTTATTCTGAAGCAATCCTGAAAAAAAAAGAAAGAAAGACAGGCCCCTTTAGAAAGCCTCTATGGAGTCTTCAGTTATGATTTTGAAATTTTGTGTTGATCAATTATAATATGAATCTGTAGGTAATATTTAACAGCTATATACAGTATTTACAAATTAGACTATACTTTCTTTTCATTCTGTGTCGTTTCAAAGTCAAATTTTACTTTGCTTAATTGCTGATTTAATAGAAATTACTTCTGCATAATATGTATGTGCGCATGTAATAAACACTTTTATTTATTTGTCACAGGAGGAATTGGTTCTATAGTATGTTAGCCTGACCTAGTTGTACATATTTAATTTCATAGCTCTTTTCAGGGAACCAAATTGTGAAATACTAAGAACATGTTAAAATGGACTACTCTAAATCCTTTTTTGATATATGTGGGAAATAAATATTAACTAAAGATAGTATGTCAAAGTGATTTTATCGCTTAGATTAATAAAAGGAAACTAATACAATGTCCGGGTAGAGGGAAACAAACAGATTATGGGGTTTTTCCGTTTTAATGTTATCCCTTGTGCAGAATTTATTTTTTTTAAATCCCACCAAAGACCTATAAAACAGTGAGCTCTATTCAGAAGTTATTATTTAGTCACAAATCATCACTAGTGGCAACATTCAGTGACTGTAGCAGAGTGTATTTTTGTTGAATTGAATAAATAGAAATATGTAAAGGTATAGGTTGGCAAATTGATTCTGCTGTGAAGTGCCAAGTAACAAGAAGTAATATTGCCAATTCAGGACTGAAAGTGGTGTTGCATTAGTTGGTCATTGTGATTTAAATTCTTTGGTTAATTCTTTTTTTGTTGTTTTGTTTTGTTAAAGGAAATGTCGAACATTTGAATTGTGTAGCTAGCACAAAAACTAAAGCTTTTTGTATAAAAGTCCTATAGCAAGATGGTAATTCAAATCATTTTGATTCAATTTAATTCAACAAATATGTATTGTGTCTGCAAAGTTCAAACACTTTCTAGCCCCTGGGGATACAATGTTAAACAAGATAAAGTCCTATTCTCGTGGGTTTATACTTATTAAGCATGGATTCTGTGCCTGACCCAGTATACAACATCTTGGGTGTACTTAAGAATAACTCTTTGGGGTATCATACCAATGTCTTACCAGGCAAAGCTGAGACTGAGAGATATTTGTTAGAAAGGGAGAGAACCAGAAATTGGTCTGACTCTCCCACACTCTGCACTTCTCTCTAACGTAGTGGAAAAGTTATCTTCTACAGGGATAAAAACATTCTTAATATTTCAAAAGAAATTTGCTGAAACAACGGTTAATAAAGATACCTCTATGTGATGATGGTTGAGTTCATCAACTTGGCCAGATTTTGGTGTCCAGTTGTTTGGTCAAGCAAGCACTGGCTTGATTGTTACTGTAAGGATATTTCATAGACTTAAATCATCAGTTAGTTGATTACATCTATGGCTGATTAAATCAACAATCAGCTGAGAAGATTGCCTTGAACTATAAGAGAAGTCTCATCCAGTCAGTTGAAAGCCTTGAAAGGAGAAGTGATTTCAGCAGTCAGAAGGGAAAATTTTCATCTCAACTTCAGCCTAACAGCTCTTCCTGGGGAATTCATCAAAAACCTTCATCCGAGTTCTCCGCTTGCAGCCTGACCTATGTAATTTGGCCTTACCAATCCCCACAGTCACGTGAGCCAATTCCTATTTAAAAATTCAGTATTTACGTAACATACACACACAGATATATCTGGATGTATGTATATATATCCTGTCAGTTCTATTTCCCTAGAGAACCCTGACTAATACATTCCAGTTGGCTTGAATGTGTTGTGCATATTGGTTTACTCATTGTATTTCCTTTTGCAAATTGTTCTTAGACTATTTTACAGATGTCTAGTATTTTACATTGAAATTGAAGCTCATTATGTAATTAAGATATTATTTCTTTGTCATATACACTATAAATAATGCCCCAGTCTATCACTTTATTTTGTTAGTGCACATCTTTTTCAGCCAAATGTCTGATTCATTGTCTTCAATTTGAAGTAACAGATCTATCTTCAAATTGAAGTAAGAGCAAACCTTGCAGTTTATTTGTTTGCTCTTCTCTTAAAATATAGTAAGGAAAGGCACACACCAAAAATAACAGCCTGTTTCTTCTTGTGAATGATCCTTTCTCTTTGAAGGAAAGTTCATGGACAGGCTTCACTGAAGGACTTTCTTTCTTTGAGACAGTACATTGGAGGGTGAGGGCACAAGAATGATTTCTATGGGGTAGTGCCCTTTGTGGGTACAACCTTTAATTTAGAGAATATTATCATAAGATAATTAAATAGTATTTGTGATGTTGACCAAATGGAATGAATCTGAGATATTAATTTTCAGTTTTAGATTAATTTCTCTTTTGAAATGGCACTAATAGTTGAACTTCAGATAATGAATCTTAGATACCAAGGATTTTTCTAAGGCCATATCAGAGGTTATGTGGCGATGGGGTAGAAAAAATATTGCACGCTATACAAGAAGATGTGAGTTTTCACCTAGAAATGTTAGCGCATAGACTGGATGGTTCTAAGGTCCCTTCAGGAGTCTTCATTTAGGATCATTGGAAAAGTCTTCACTTTTTAAAATAGGGGTATTTTCCTCCTTTTTATTATTCATCTTTTTTCCTGTCCCCCTTCCTAGAAGATTTAAGACATTCAAGAATTCAATTGTACATGTTGAGTTCTAGATACCTCAGTTGGTTCTTAGCTGTGTGGGTTTGAAGTTCAAATGAAAAATTTTAAACTGAAGATACACATTTGGGAGTTGTTGGTATGCAAATATTTTTTAACACCATGGAAATGGATAACATAAGAAACACATAAAATGAGAAGAATTCAGGATGGAGCCATGAAAATCCCCAGAAATTAATGGGTCTACAGAATTTAATGGGTGTGTGCCTTTCCTTACTATATTTTAATAGAAGAGCAAACAAATAAACTGCAAGGTTTGTTCTAAGACTCAGAGGTACCATTTGGTTGCCTCCTAAGATGTAGCATTGAATAAGATGTCATGGTCAGTGCCAAGGAATTAACAGAAAATAAATCAAGAAAACAAAGATCTGTAATCTAAAATGATGCAATCAAAGCGTCCATGTAGTAAGCCCTTATTAATGTAAGAAAGAGGCCTCCAGTCTAGCTTTAAAGGAAAGGGGATTGGGAAAGTCATCATGATGGAGGACATAATTAATTTGGGCCTAGAAGGATGAAGGAGAAGTCAAAGTTGAAGACATTCCAGATAGTGGGGAAAAGCCAAGCCCAAGAAGGGAGAAGCCATAAATAAGGTGTTCAGGAAATAGCATGGGCTTAAATGGGCTCTAAACAGGCCTTACCAAGTGAGCTGAAGGCTGAAGGTGGATAGGCCAGTAGGACCCTAGCATGAAGAGCCGTAAATGCCAAGGTGAGAAGCCTATTCATAACCAGTTAGGTAGTGTGAAGTTACCAAATGATATTGATGTGGAGAAATTTGCTCTACATGACCATTTAAAATGAGATTTAAAAATTATTTGAGTAGATACATAATTTGTAGCTTATTGATTAAGCATAATGAACTAACTCTTGAACACATTCAAACCCAGAGAGTTTCCTTTGGGCAGAAGCTATAGCTAGAAGAAAATGCTAGACTCAATAAGAAAGAGTCCCCTCATGTTGACAAGACCATCACCAGACTCCATGAGTTCCACCGAGAAGCAAGAATTCCTTCAAATTCAATCTAGTGTTCATTCTCTCAGAAAGTAGAACAAACATCTTCTGACTAAATGCCAGATAGCTCCCCCTTTCTCTGTGTTGATGCAAGGATTTTAAGACAGGATCTGACATCAGAAGGGTAAGGGTGAAATTGGCAGGTGTGCTCCTGAGGTTCCTAAGGGGCCAAGTAATATGGTTTGTCCCTCATTCAGCAAACACTACCCAGCACATTCTGTGTGCCAGATGCTCAGAAAATCATTCTCATTCATTATTGACAACCACCAGATGGAAGGAATTCAGAAGGTGCTCAGGATGGTCTGAAATTTTTCCTCCCTGACCTACCTTACCAATAATATGATAACTTTATTCTCACAACTCCTCCCCCTCAGTAAGGCCCTTGAGAAGCTAAGGCTGATTCTGACCAAAATCAAAGGCTGAGAACAGCCTATTTCATCTCTCAATTGTCCTCACTGTCCCTCAGTCTATTGAAACTCCATGCACAAGATGTGTTGGCAGAAAGAGGGAACGAAGTTAGAGAAACAGTTAAAAGCAGGGTTCTTAACCAGGGGTCCGAGAGCTTGAATTAAAATTCAATGG
The DNA here is from genome assembly GCA_029593785.1 of Cabassous unicinctus. Taxonomy (NCBI): domain Eukaryota; kingdom Metazoa; phylum Chordata; class Mammalia; order Cingulata; family Chlamyphoridae; genus Cabassous; species Cabassous unicinctus. Next base: position 30,666 of record JAQZBX010016777.1, on the reverse strand, counting down.
GGGATGGTGTGGGTGTGATATATTTATTAAATAATACACAGTATAGTGTGAACTTAGTAAGGGGCCCATGGTTTTCACCTGACTGGCACAGGGGTCCATGGAACAAAAAAGGTTAAGAAGACAAAAGAAGAGGACTCAAAGAGGGCAGTGGCAGCAGGATTTGATAAGGATGGGTCACATGTCAAGTCTATTTCAAGAGAATTGATGGGACTTTGTGACCCATAGAACATGGGAGGTGAGAGAAGAGAGCCTCAAAACGGACTCTGGGTGCGCATGTGTGTGTGTGCGGGCATGTGTGTGTGTGTGCGCGCGCATGCGCATGTGAGAGTGCGGTGGAAAGAACTGTAAGAGACTCGTTTGGTATACATTGCTTGGAGGTGCCAGGTTAAGATGATTTGTAGATAATTGACTATCATCTGCTTCTCCAGAGAGTGGGCTGGGCTGGAGAATATAATGGTCTGGAGGTCAGCAATATAGCAAGGTACCAGAAGCCAGAAAGAAAGATAAGGTCCCTGGGGAGAAGGTGTAGCACGGAGGTGCTAAACCAGCCCGCAGATGGGTTCTGATTTTCACTTTTCATTACTGCTTGTTTGTCTGGTTTTGGTGTTGGACTATATAGGCTTTTCTGAAAGACCTAAATTTCCCAAAACCATTTACACTAAAAATAACAGGATTTATAGTTTGTAACCAGAACATTTACAAAAATAATAGTCTTAATAAAGTAATAGCACAGTCTAAAATACATGTTAAACTCCTGATCAATAATAACAAACTATTGTAAATATAGGCTTTATCTTTTAAAAAATAAGAAAATGATGAAGTATTGATAGCTTGATGGAAGGGGGTGTAAAGAAAGGATGAAACTGCTGAGTTGTAGAGAAAATAGCAAAATGCACTGATGGGGAGAAACACCCACCAGGCACTCCCAAGACAGAGTACATGCAAACTTAGAGGAGGAACAGGGAATGAATGCGTTGAGCTGGCTAGTGCACTTTGGCTCAGCTGCTGTTATTTGTCAGCACAAAACATTACCATGGACAGAAAATCCAGTGTGAATCCATCCCTGATACAGAAGTCCACCTTGTAATTACCAGAGGAACTAATCCACATAACAGAAACATGTGTTTTTTTCCCTCCTCTGACCTACCTAACCAATAATATTTATACTTTCAGCAAGGTCCCAAAAGAGGTCAGAACTGACTGTATTCCAATCTGAATACCTTTAGGACTAGGGTAGTCAATATTCATTTGCCACAGGCTCCACCTCTCCTTATTGGCTTATATCCTTCCCATCTCCCACCCATTTCACACATTTATGTTTCCTGACTTTTCTCTGTTGGATTTTAGTTTGCAGACCCCTGTGTAGGAAAGACAAGAATTTAGGGTGAAAGAAGTGGTCAGCAGACGGGTAGAAGGAGCGTCAGGAGGAAATGTTAGCACTGAAACTGAAGGCAGAGACTTTCAGAAGACTAGAGTAGCAAGTATAAGATGCCACAAAGAGATGAGTAGGATGGTATCGGAAACTTTGGTAAGAGCAGATTTAGTGTGATATGGTGGAGGCAAAACCACACTAGGGAAAGAACTGCTTAGATCAAGAGGGGAATGTGCTCCACTCTTTCAAGAAGATTGATAAGGAAAGAAAGGAGAGAAGATGGCTGCTTTTATGAAGAGACATGCTGAGAGAACTCTCTTGGTACAACAAGGAACACTTGAGAGTATTATTTCTAGATGGAAGAAAAATAGCTACTGAGGAGGAAAAGGGAAATGATTGAAGATTAGAGAGCAAGAGCGAGGAAAAAGAATAAATGGAACAACACTCCAGAGAGCTTATTTTCATTACATAATTCACTAAACAAATGTGTATTCATTTTTGTTCATTTCTAGCTCCTTCTGACTGGAAGTGGATTTCTAGCAATATATGAACAAAACCCACCCCATTCCCCATATATGCTGCACCCAGGTCCAGGATGAGTGGACCCCTTTTCTTCTGATATGTTGCCTGCTTAATTATGCTTAACATTTCAAACATTATTAATTTTTAAGTGTTTCCATTTAATTATCTGCATTACTTAAGCATTCAACTTCCACAGCTAATGTTCTCAATGAAATATTTACTAAACAATAAACACTTTGGATTTCTCAGAGCTAAACGCTTTCAATTTGCAGCAAACCTTTCCTCCAGGAGGCTTCCTTTGCACCCTGGCATTCTGGAAGTGGCTGCCTTCTGAGTGCTTGTGGCGTCACCAGCCACAGCGTTTTGTCTCAAGGACACTGTCAGCTCTAATGGGATGGATCACTCTGCTCAGTACGAGCATTAAGAGGTAGAGTGCCTTTGGGACACTCACGCCATCTCCCTTTCCATTTCTCTTCTGTTTAGGGCTGGAACACACATTAACAAAGAGCCAGCTCTAGTTCTGGGAAAGCACAACAGCATTATTTGTGGTCAGAAGGAGCAGGCACAATGAAAGCTAATCATACCTCCTACAAGAGATGGTAACTCACCCAACTGATCAGGCAGAAAACTTTTCCAAAGTAAAATCAAGACCCACTGTCAATGGGTATGCCATTTCCAGAATAGAGCCCCCGGGAAGCAGGCTTATCCACCCCAGCATCCCTGACACAGCTATCCTATGACTCTGGCAGTCTTCCTATGGAAGAGGGAGGGGCTCATGATCAACAAAACATGGGATTGGTTAAATCAGTTTTCCATGAGTGGAGATGGAAGAAATTGTGCTAGTCCACCTATGCTCTCTAGCAGTGTCTGCCTTACAAGCATGTACTAGATCACTGGGAGGGTTAAGATTGAGGGATCTGAGTTAGATCTTCATTCATTCCACAACTATTTACTCACCATCTGCTGTGTGTCAGGCACTGTGCTAGGCACCGAAGATCAGAAGCAAATAAGACAGACCTTCTTTCTACCTTCATGGAACTTACATTCTAGTGAATGTAAGACTCTGGAGTTTGAGTCATGACTCTACCACTTACTGAGTAACTCTGGAGAAATTACTTAACCTATCCCAGTATCCATTTCCTCCTCTGTAAAATGGGGGTTATCATAGGGCCTTCCTCGTTAGGGTAATTTGATTGAATGAGTGAATATATATAAAACTCAGAAATTGTAAGACTGGCATCTGCAGCTGGCTTCACTGGTTTTTTGTGGCTTAGTTATGCATGTGTAGTTTCACTGAAAACTTTTATTTGAGGTCTCACAAAATTAGCATTTTTAACTATTTGGGACCTCACAAAATTAGCATTTTAATTATGCATATTAAATAAAAATTATCATTCCTGGGCACAACTCTAGTTTAAGTAGCAATTGGGGAGAAGTTACAAAAGTGACTATGGTGACCAGATGTTAGAGACAGTAACTTTCTGAGTTTGGGAAGGGGGGTCAGACACATTAGTATAATACCAGACGTAAAATAAATGCTCAATAAATGCTAGTTGTTTTTAGTGCTGTTGTTATCACTAAACTTCATATTAAAGCTGAAACTCATGATGAACATGTGCCTGATAAATAAAACTGACATAATGGAGCACTACTACGGTGCCTGGTATATATCAAAAAATTAATAAAGGTTAGTTGATCCACACATGCACACACACACATGAATCCACACACACACCCCAAAATTTGTGCACCCATACACACACAAGCATGTACACACACACTCCTACACACACACATGCACACATATGAGCACACATGCATGTGCACACGTGTGCATCTGTATGCCAAGCTATTAAAAGCATGTATTATCTCAGAAAGACCTTAGAAAGGATATAGGCTGATTCCCTCAGGATGATGACATTTGAAAGAGACTTTTCCCCAGGTCACTTAGTGGGTGGTAAATTAGGGACTAAGATCTAACTTTTTGCTCCAGCTGAATGAGCTCTGCTCTACCCACACTGCCTCTCTTCTAACTACTGCATCTTGGAGGTAATGGCAATGAAAATAAGTAACATTCACACCACAGCAGAAGACTGCAAGTGTCTTTCTCATCCATATCAAGCTTAGTTAGAAGCTTTAGAGCATTCAATTTTGCCTTGCCCATTTCCCTACCCTTCCGCCACCTGTTTTCTGGGTTCCTAATGAAATTAAAACCCAAACACAAAGGACTGGCAATCATAGTTGGTTTCATTGAATCACTGTGGCTTGGTCATGCATGTGTAGTTGACTGAAAACTTTTGTTTGGAGCCTCACAAAATTAGCATTTTAGTGGTAGATATTAAATAAAAAGTGTCCCCACTGTGCACAGCTCTAGTTAAGTAGCAGTTGGAAACAAGATGTAGAAGATGTGGCTGTGGTGACCAGATATCAGGATTGACAACTTCGTGAGCCTGGGAGATGGGTCAGACAGTTTGTAACTTCTTGTTCCCACAGGTCTCTTAAATACTACCTTTGTGTTTCCTTAATATCTAGTGTTATACTCAGCTGTTTGCACTGAACATGCAAGCAGTATTTAGGAATGCTAATAGGCAGCTCTTTCCAGAGTGGTTCTGGATTTATCTTTATATCACCCACTTTCCCAAACTTAGTACTTTATATTATTGCCAACATAATAGGCACTATTGTCAATAACTCTTTTTGTGTGAAGTAATGCACAGAGTTCTGCTGAGCCCCACAAATTGAATTAACAGAACTGGTTGCTGCCCTTGCTTGCTGTGGTATGTTGAATGCCCCCAAAAAGAGACATCTACCTCCTAATCCCTGGAAGCTGAGTGTGACCTTACATGGAAGTAGGGTCTTTCTACTGTAAGTTAAAGGTCTTGAGATGAAAACATCCTGGATTACGTGTATGGGCCATAAATCCAACAATAAAGTGTCCTTATAAGAAACAGAAAAGTAGAGGACGTGGACCCAGAGAAGAGGAGAAAGCCATTTGAGGACGGAGACAGAGGTAGGAGTGATACAGCTACAAGCTAAGGAGCACCTGGAAGCCACCAGAAGCTGGAACAAGTTAGAAGTGTCTTCCTCCAGAGACTTCAGAGGGTGCATGGCCCTGTGGACACTTTTCTTTTGGCCTCCTGGCCTCCAGAACTGAGAGAATAAATTTCTCTTGTTTTAAGCCACCCAGAATGTGGTCATTTATTATGGCAGTGCCAAGGAAGAAATACACTTGCCAGCTGAAAGTCCAGAGCTCTCCTCTGAATGAGGGATTTAAGATGGAGCCAGCTTCTCTGAGAGTCAGTTCTGAAGAACACTAGTTATGTGAGTGAAGAGATGAGTGGGCTTTCTGAGGTAGATGGGGTGGCTGTACCTGCTTAAGTGAGATGGATGTATCGAGAAGCTCGATAACAAGATTCTGGGGAGAGAATTTGCATATTCTTCTGCACTGATGCTTTATTTGTAATAGGATTGATTTTTTGCTTGTTTTCTCACACCTGCTTCCATTTTTCCCCCTCCTCATATGTCTGTGTGGAAGAATGCCCAAAATTTGCCTTTCTCTGATGACCTGAAATTTGGATATTAGAGCTGCCTGTTTTAGCAAGTGATATTCTTAAATTAAAAAAAAAAAATCTGTTTCTATTAATAAATCAGCATTCATTGTTTTTTTCTTTTACCATTCATTCTCATGTGTCTACCATATGAAAGGCCAATATTCTTTTAGGGTTGAAAAGTTCACTTGTGGTAGAGATACTGGTCAAGTTGCACCCATTAGATTACCCTCCGAAATATCAGTTTATACTCCTGATATCAGTGATTGAGAGTGTCTGGAGGAATGCTTATTACCATTTGTGCACATATACATCCATTCAGTCAGCCATTGGGTGCATTTCTTAAGCCTGGTGTATGCCAGGCACTGGGCTAGCCCCAGAGTGCACAATGAGACCCAGAACACACATGGCCCTGCTCCTGCAGCCCTCAGCGTAGAAGGACATCTTCTGAATCTTGGAAGACTCTGGACTTTGTCTGAGAGCCCTTCAATTGCTCATTTTTAATTGGTTTTCTCTTGGACTCTTCTCTCTCCCAGCCTGAGTTAGAGCAACCTAGATTTTCAAACAAGCTCTGAAATGGATGACATCTTTCATGGGGCCTCTGGGAAGTGTGTGGCAGAAGTCTCCTCCTATCACCCTCCACCTCCACAGACATCTGGAGCAGCCCCTCTGCAACCCCAGGTCTAGATAGAACTTTACTTGAAATTCATAGCAGCCAATTTACACTGGACTTGGCATAGAAATGTAACAATCTGAGAAGTTACCCTTCTAAAAGTGCTCATTCTTCTCATTTGAGTCATCATAAATTCCATTAAGAAAAACTTCATTTCTCCCTAAATTGATAATAACATGAACAGTGTCACTCACAGAGAGCTTGACTAACCAAACCCAGTTAGGTTTTCACTATAAACTCTGCCACCTTTCTCTGGCCACAGCTGACATTTGTTGAGATGTTCATCTGCCCAGCATGGTCCTAAGCATATTAGAAATATTAGTTCCTTTGCATCTTAAAAACACCTGAGATAGGTGCTATTATTCCCATCTATGGATGAAGAAACTAAGGTAAAAACTTGCCCAATTTTCAAGGCAATTAAGTGACATAAGATGGGATTCAAACTTGGATAGTTTGGCTTCAGAGCCCACAATCTTACCCATTATGCTAGACTGCCATCCCAGAGCCAAAGCAACACGCGTTGTTACCCTATTTTTCCCTGAAGATTGATTGGCCGATCAATAGCTGAACTACAAAGAACCCAGATTCTTTGACTGCAGATATTGATCTCTTTGCTCTGGACCATGTAAAAAATAATCGTAGAAAAGAGGGAAATTGAAAATTAAAGTGTCGAAGCATTGTACATTTGATGGAGTTAAAAGGGTCCTGAATTCTGATTCAACTTCTCCAAAACAGCTTTCCACGCCCTGCAGGGTAAGAAGTAGCTTCACAGACTTCTGCTACACAGCATGCAATTCTGAAGCATTTCCAAAGGCAGCCTTAGTTCCCCCAACACAACACTCCCTTATACCAGTTTGGAAAGAAGGACATCTCAGGTAACGTGAGAGGTTAACTGGAGTCTTTTTTTTCCCCCTGCTTTTAATTCTATGTTGTGACAAGACATTACATCTAATTCAGGGAAACTACATATAAAATGTAAAAGCATGTTAGTAACCCAGATTTGGTAATACACATTTCAAATGGTGTGGGATTTCTTTGGAGTACAACTATACCTGGATACTGAGTTCTTTAACAAAAGTAGGGTGTGGGCTTGTACATGTAGGGTGCGAGAGAGTTCTGGGTGCCTAGCAGGTAATTTATTTAGTGGTCATGGGCTTGATGGGCCCGAGTGACAGGCACATTAAAAGAGGGGACTGCTGTATATGCCTGGCATTGCCTCTCTTCCCCTAAGCTTGCCCCAGGCAATAGTTTTCATCCTGGTAGGACCTGCTTGTAGGGACACAGGAGCACCACCCCTGAGCCACAGTGCCAGAAAGCTAGAGTGAACCTTGTCCCGGTTCTGACTAAGAACATTGACAAGAATTCCTTTGGAATTGCCTTCATTTTTTTTAAGAGAGAAAAAGAGATTGCTATTGTGTCAGTTATAAAGCAGTTCCACAGCTAATACTTTATAGGTCAAGATAACCTGGAGCCAAGAATGGTGATAATCATTATAACAGGGCATGAAAAAATAAAGTTTTATTTAATAAAGGATGTTTTTTAACCACAGGCCCAAGGAGAATGAGTATAGTATAGAAAGATATTAGGGCACTCAGGATAAATTAGATTATCCCTTTTCTTTCCACTTTTCTTATCCTAGTTATTTATTCTGTGTACCCTCTCTACATGCCCCCCAAGAATGCAAGCCACCTGAGGATGGGGATTTTTGTCTGTTTTGTTCATCATGGCATCCCCAGTGCCTTGAACCGAGTCTGACATATGGTTGGTATTAGTTCGATATTTGTTGATAAACCTGTGAATGAATGAACTGTGATTTGAAGAATGATCCTTTCTGAAGAAATCATTTGTTAAAATAAGCTAGCAGATTCCTTGATTAAGGGGGCAGGCTTTAAGGGTAACCTGGAATAAAGAGTGTGATTTTAGCCTGCAGCCTAATGACATTGCTCTTCCTCAGAAACTACTCTCTGCTTCCCTCCACCACCGCTTCTTCCCCAGCATTTGTTCTAGATTTGTAGTTATAGCTTTTTCTCCTCAGAATTCATCTGAGGAAAAAATTGTGTTTTCCTTACATTTGAAGCTTAGCAAATTGAGTAAAACCAGCTTAAGCAAAATGTCTGGCCATCTTTCAAAATGTCAGAGGCCTGGAAGCTGAAAAGAGAAGGCACCATTGCTGCCTGGTTGGAGGGCAGGGGAGGGGGGATTTGGGGTTGCCATGGGACCCATGGCAGCGTGGGACTGGACCAGCGGTGGTTCTCCTGGAAAATCATGACTGACTCTGGATACTATCCTATCCCAGGCCAATGCCAGAATCCTGAGCAAAAAGGCTTTGTGGCGGGCAGGACATGAGGAGTTGGTGGTCAAATGGGATTTTATTTCCTCCTCTGTAAAACGCCCCATGCTGGCTTGAGTCCTGTCTAACTCTGATGTTCTAAGATTATAGGATTCATCCAAACTTGTTTAAAAGTGTCCGGAGGGCCCAGGGTTCAGGCTGAGTCGTTCCTTAAGTATAAGATTATGGTTTCCAATAAAATGGATTTGTGATGCCTGAGGTGATATTTGTGAGAGAGAAAAAGGAAGATTAAAAAGGCTGTGTCAAAATAGTGTTTTGATTGGACCAGCAGCATAATTTTAGGAAATGGAAAGTTGCTAAAGTGTGTTTGGGACCTGCTCTCCTGGGGTGAACCAACGTAATAAATCTTCACTCTATTTTCCTTATCTTTCAGGCGTGATATTTTCTACATTTTGTAGACTTTAATTTTCTATGTTGTGGAAAAATAGCTTTTAAAAGACAACCTCATATATTTAAGCTTATATTATTATATTTGCCTTTTTTTTTTAATTTATGGAAGATATTTAATTTACCCTTTTCAGGAATATATAATGATCCTGTGCTTTACTTTCTCAGGAAGGAGAGAGAATAAAACAAGCTCTTTAGTTTAAAAACTAATTAGTAAATTTCCCTCCAGTTCTCCAGGCCTGTGGCGAATAACATCCTTCCTGACAATTGAACTTTGCATCCTAACTTTCATTAGTTTTAATATAAGCCATGCATTTTCTCCCTTTCAGTGTGATATAAGGATAATTTTTCCTCTGAGTGAAATAATGGTTGTGAAGTCATTTAAGTATTCACAGGGAAAAAAATAGCCTTTTACTGTTATGTTTTTATTGATTTCAGGAATGATGCAAAGAAAAACCCTGCTCCATTTTACTGTAAATACTATTAATACAAAGGTGAATTCTTAGTGTACAGAAATGATTGATTTGAATTTAAATGAGTTATTATTAAGAGTTTCCATCAAGATTCAGAGAAAACAATGAAAATATCCAGTGATTGTAGCTAAATTTTAGAGTTGCTACTTCAATTGCTTAAATAAAAGCTTGTATTTTCATTGTACCCACTGAAAAAAGCTGCATTCCACAATTTTGATGTTTATTAGATAGTGAAAGTATATACTTCACCTCCTCTATAATTGTTATTCATTCTGACCTCATTCCCAAGGCAACTCACCCATCTCCTCCACCAGGTCCAGGACCAATATCATATCTTAAATGAGAAGTTTTCTTTCAGAAAAAAACCGGTTGACTTTTGAATTTGACAAAACAGGTAGTGAATAGAGTTAGGATGCTGTTTTAAAGAAGAATGGAGGAGGTCTGGTTCCCAATCTGCATAATAATTCCACAGAATTTAAGGCTGTCTTTAGTTCTTTGCATTAGCAGCAAGTAATTACCTCCAACTAGAATGAAATGCAGGTCAAGAATGGTTCCAAGTAATCTAGTTGAAGTGTTACTTGTTTTATTGAACATGCTAATACAAAGCTTTTCTTGGAAGAGTCAGGGAAGAAAAATGCCTCCAACCCAAATTGCCTTTTGAGCTTTTTTCGCAGGAGTGATCCAGAGTGGTTTGTAGATAATAAAAAGCTGAAGTTGCCATTGTTTGTTTTTAATATTTTAAATGTATTCATCTAAGAATTTTAAGTGATTTTGGATTTGTGCTTTTGTGTCTAAATTTAATGATGCACTCTGTGTATAAAAGGATAAACTCACACACGCATATTTTTTGTACATATTTTCAAATAGGTGTACCCATCTCTGAATGGGTAGGTGGGTGTCCTGCCATATATTAAACTTAATTTAAATAGATATGATTTATAAATTTTATTATGTGAAAGTGTTAGCTGAGTCCAGTTTCCTCTTGTGAAATACTAGGTTTATGAAACAAGCTTATTCAAATTTAAACATATTTTTATTTACTCATAGTCATACTTGGTTCTAATCTGTATGAACAATAATTCAAATTCATAACAATAATTTATTTATTAGCAACAGATTAACTTTGAGAAGAAAAATGCAGTCAGTTTCAGAATCCTTTATTTTTTCATTAGACATTAGCTGAACTTTAGGATGAATGTATTTTATACACCTGGGCTGAGGATAATATAAAGAATGCTGGCCTAATATAATAGCAGGAAATCAGTAGACATTAAGCTTTCTAACCTAAAAACATAAACTTGAATTTGTTCAGGTTTAAATCAGATAATGATTACTAGAACATTTAAAAAGTACTGAAAATTTATAGTTAAAAAACATCTGAAATATTTAATTCACCTTAAGAGTTTTATCTTTTAAGGGTTTTATCTGGTAAATATTAAAAGAAAAAAAAGAAACAATTAGGAGAAACTAGTATTTGGGGAAAATATTAAAGCAGAGGAGAAAACTTGGGCATCTGTGTGAGTTCCCCTCAAGTCCCTCTATCCTGTGCCAACACATTCATATTTCTAAAAAAGATAGCAGAAGAGGATCTCCAGACTAATGCAAAATATTTCATCCTGCAGAAGTCACCTGCCCTGTATTCCTGCCCCTCATCATTCTCAGATGAGGTGGGATTGATAGATCAGAAAAAAGTCAGGAGAGGGTAAGCTATACTTCAGTAACAAATAAACTCCAAAATGTCAGTTGTTTAAGGGTTATTTCTCACTCATTCAAAGTCTAAACTGAGTCAGCTGGCCCTTTAGCCTGCAAGGTTGCTGTGACAAGGAAAGAGAGAGCTAAAGGTTTCACCACATCTTTACAGGCCAGGGCTGGAAATGCTTTACCACACTTCCTCATATATTTCATTGACAGCTCAGCCATGTGGTCCCTACTTAAGGCAAGGGAGGTTGGGGAGTGAGTGGCCAAGCAAGAGGACCTGAAGTGGTACTTAACAGTTATCTGTCATAGGACGGTCTCAACTCCCTTAAGCTCACCTGTCCTTAGGGGCTAGCGCTCTGTTTTCTCTTCTCAGGGCTGCATTGTAGGCCCTCTAATCCCCAGAATAAAATGTCCCTCCAATGGAAACATACCCTCCAGGGAGAGCACTAACTCCCACACCAAGCCTTAAGAGCATAGAATTCCAAAATGGCACCATATTTCAGTGTTAAAAACTCCAAATTATCCTGCACATCAGAACTATTGAAATAAGAATATAAATATGAATATACTTCTCATTCTACTTCCTTTCTTCCTTACAAAACTACTCACACCATAGTGACTATGATAAAGTATTAACCTAATTTCCCTACTCAAAAAACATCTCAAGATCCTCAGACCTCCTTCCTGGACCACTCATTATCAAACTTATCCTCATTTCTTGAAGGACAACTATTGCTGAGCTGTTTCATTTTCTGCTGAATATTCTGTAACATTGTGGTCAAGAGTATGACACTTTATGGACTCATCCAACCATTTTGAATGTCTTCCAAGTGCCAGGCCCAGGGCCAGCTTGTTCCTGAGGCTACACTCCCTCTCAGGGAGCTCAGAGTCCAGTACCTGAAATCCAAGTTGGGGCAGGTCCATTGTAAGAAACATAACAGCTGTTTCTTATAACCCATGCTCTCAGTTGTGTTGCTAGGTCTGTGCTAAGCCATAAAAAGAAAGAAAAGGGACTCTGAGATACTGGTTGCTCCAGAATAATCATATCCAGCGGGGAATGGATTCATTAAAAAAAAAAAAAGATTTGCTATTCTCATGGGAGTTAAGAATTGAAATTTGTTCTTCCAAAGACCAGCTTCAACTCTCTGCAACAGTCTTTATCTATCAGACTTTATTTGAGAATTGGGAAGTAAGAGAAGGCCAGTTCTCAGCATTGTGTATGCCTGCCTTTTGCTCACTTTTGCCATTAGAGATGCTTCTTGCTGGCAGTTATGCTAGTGCACAGTGTGGCTGGTATAAGAAGCAGAAGATCTAAGCCAGGACTGCAGGAGAGGCGGAGTTTTTAAGTCTTCCACTGACTAACTCTGTGACCTCGGAGGAGTCCTTTGGCCTCTCTGCACTCCAGTTTCCTCAAGAGTGAAATTGAACTTTTGGCTAGACAAGGGCCTTTCTAGCTTTGACACTCTGTTATTCTGGGTGTCTGTGTTCCTGCCTGTGTAATTGAGGTCACCAGTCCTGTGTCACATGGGGTCTGCAGGGCAGATGAATTGGAGCAGTGTCACCAGGTTGATCAACTTGAGAGGCATCCCTCCCACAGTGACTTGCCAAGAGAAAAACCATTAGACACATCACCCCTGGAGTTCGTTGGCATTGATTTTTTTCCTCTGCAACTTCCAAATACTCACCGTGGTCACAGACTGAAAGCAATAATCCTCCAGGCCGTACAGTCACCAATGTGGAATGACTAGATATTTTTGCACCCACCAACCCACCTCCGAGACAGCCTTGTCAAAGGGTACTTAGTGCATTGCTGGAAGAGAGTCCATGGGTTAAGAAGAAGGGAGTTAAAGAAGGCAAAGCTCTGCCTGATACTCTGCCTGGCACTAGAAGCCCAGCTCAGCCCATGGGGATTTGTCACCCAGCCTTGTGAATTACAGACCTTTAGGGCTGCAAAGAGTCTCAGTCTTCTCCCCATGTTCATGCACATTTTACAAGTGAGGGAACTGAATCTCAGAGAGATTGGTTAGCCCAAGGTCATGCTGAATGGACAGAATTTAGATGAGAATTTGCATCCACTTACTCCTACACCATACTGCACTAAAAAGTCCATAGACAAACTCACTGAAGCCTGAATCTGGTATCCAGAATAGTAATACAATGTTAGTGATAGTACCAATAATGATAATTATACATACTATATATTTATATTACATGTTTATATTATGTAAATATCATATGTATATCATATATATATATACCATTCATTGAGCAGCTACCATTAACCAGGCACTGTGCCAAACACTTTATAGACCTTAGCTCTATTTTTCAGAACTCTGTGAGATATAACCTTTATTATTATTCCCATTACAGATGAGAAAATGGAAATTTAGCAAGATGAATTAACTTATTCGTTTGGTGACATAATCCACTTATTCCATTGAACCATTTTTTTTAGTTCTCACTATGTGAAGGCATTAAACTAGTTATGTGGTAGGATTTAGAGATAAATTAGGAAAGAACTCTGCCCTCAAGGAGATAATAGTAACATGATGCAAGCCACAAATATATGTAACAGTAAATAAGGGAGAAATAGGATTGATGTCAAGAGAGAGATATGACTAGATTCTGAGGGAATCAGAGAAAGGTACAGATTTATTTTTCAGATTGAATGGGGTAGGGGAGGAAAGACATCAGAGGAGGTAGCTGCTTCAAAGGAAGGAGGTAGGTGTTGGGCACTTAGAATTGAGGGTGCAAGTCCTTCCAGAATAAATGGAAGCCCAGAGCCTGAAAATCTGTAACTATGCAAGGAGCCAAATAGTAAATCAGTAATATATTGGTAAGTTTGACCACCAACAAGTACATAGGCCACATCAAAGAGATAGTGATTATAAAATACTTAGTAGGTAAAGACCAAATGTGACTATTATCATAAAGCAACTGCCTTAAAAAGATCTTTCCTTCTGTTTTGGTTAAAGCCAAAAGAAATAGAAAACCATTGTGAAATTTGTAAACTTGGTGTCTAAACTAAAAGTGAAACTGACCCAGCCTACTGTTAAGTCTCTTCATAGGGAAAACTAGAAAACTTCCCTATGAAGTCAACAGGGTTTACAGTTGTAATAAGCCGTTGATTCTGAATACACAAATCCGAACATTCCCTGGATCTAATCAGTCTACCCAAAAGACAGAATCTACAAAAGCTAAATTAATCTTCACAATCGCTTTAAAGGGGAAGCATGATTTGTCTACACTGAAGTAAGAACAAAAAGGAAAGACTGTGTTGTGCTGGTAAATGTTTAAAAACTGGCAGTGAATTTCACTGCCATAAAGGATTGCAGTACACAATTTACAAATAACAATAAAATATGCAATACTCTTCGATGAAAATTCCATATAGCCAATTGATTCTCACAGAACGGTTTCATAGATTCTTGCCAAATTGCACCTGTGGCTGCAATTGTTGAATTGTAGTTCCATCATGGATGTTGGTTGACATTTTTGGTTATTTAACAAGTAAGATGAAAGTGAAACAACTAAGACCTATGTTGGAACTTCACTCCTTAATAACGTGAGTGACTTCTTTGATGAATAATATAATAGTTTGCAAATACTGGAAGACTATTTTCTCAATGTTTTATGCTATTCACAGTGTAACGGCTACAGATGCGACATGCTTTTGAGTTTGATCTGCAATATTAACGTTTTTTCCATAATTTTTAACAGCCCAACAATACAATAGACCAAGACCTATTTTGTAGTGCTTGCTTATTTCTGTGATGTAAATACTCCCTTATGGCTGACATCCAGCTACAAATGGGATATCACTGAATGAAGAATTGGGAAGAGGTATGCAGTAACTCATCTTCAATGTTTCCACCACACAGATAACGTAAATAATCTCATGGCATACTTAATAGTAAACTGTAGTAAAACAATTAGAAAGTAATGAGTTTTGAGTATTAATTCCTTTTTTTGATTTTTTACTTTTTATTTTGAAATATTTATAGACACACAAAAAGTTGCAAAAAGTAATAGAGTCCCACATACCCTTCATCCAGTTTCCCCCAATGCTGATGCTCTTAAATAACTGCAGTACAACATCAAAATCAAGAAATGCATACTTCTAGACTACTGACCTTCATAAATTATGATCTGTTTACATATACTATGTGCATGAGTGTAGTTCTGTGTAATTTTATTCAGCGTAACCACCACCACAATCAGGATACAGAACTGTTCCATCACCACAAAGGAAACTCCTTCAAAACCATGAGACAATAAATTATTATTGTTTAAGCCAACCCATTGTATGGTGTTTGTCATAGCAACTCTGGCAAACTAAGACCATGAATGTCCCAGAGTTTAACCATTTAAGTTAAACAGGAAGAACATTTAGGTTGTATCCAGTTTTTGGCTATTACAAATAGAGATGCTATAAATATTCATGTTTAGGTTTTGTGTGAACATACTTTATCATTTTTCTGAGATAAATGCCCAAGAGTGCAATTGCTGGGTCATACGGTAAGTACATGTTTAGTTTTATAAGAAATTTCCAAACTACTATCAAGAGTGGCTTTAACATTTTACTTCCCCACCAGCATTTATGAGAGACCCAGTTTCTCTGCATCCGTGGCAGCATTTGGTATTGTCACTATTTTTCATTTTAGCTGTTCAAATAGTTGTATACTGATATCTCATTGTGGTTTTAATTTGCAATTCCTTAATGACTAATGATGTCAAACATTTTTTATATGTTTACTTACCATCCATAGCTCTTCTTTGTTAAAGGTCTCTTCTTGTCGTTGGCCCATTTTCTAATCAGATAGCTTATTTCTTTACTGTTGAGTTTTGAAAGTTCTTTATGTTTTCTAAATGTAAGACCTTTGTCAGATATGTGATTTGCAAGAATTTTCTCCCAGTTTTTAGTTTCTTTTTATCCCCAGAAAAGGGTCTTTTGCAACAACAACAAAGCAAAAGGTTTTCAATTTTTATGAGCTCTAATTTATCACTTTTTTCTTTTTGAATCATGATTTTGATGTCATGTCTAGAAATTCAGCCTGGCTCCAAATCCCAAATATTTTCTTCTATGTTCCCTTAATAAAATGTTTACAGTTTTGTGTTTGCATGTAAACCAATGATCCATTGAATTAATTTTGTATATGTTGTGAGGTTTTAGGTCAAGGTTCTTTTATTTTTTTTGCCCATAGATATCCAATTGTCCCAGGACCATTTTCTGAAAAGACTTATCATTCCTCCATTGAAATTTCTTTTGTTTTTAGTATAATTTATTTAATTGTAGGTTTAATTTTTAATAATGACTGTGCACAAAAACCAGCTCATAAATTTTCTGAAAGTTTAGCAGTTGGTTCTATGAGCCAGTCTTGGCCAGCTCCAGCACACCATTAATTCAAACTGTGTTATAAATTATTGATTATTGGGGAAAGTCAGAGGGGTAGTTAAGGATGGTGAATGTTTGTAAACGTTGAAATATATAGCTGCAAAACCTTATAGAAGTGCCAAAACTCAGAAGTGGCATTAGTAGCATCTCATAGAAAATTAAAACTCAGGTTCAAGGGCTTTCTCACACTTAATTAGCTTTTGGGTGAGGTGAAGGAATTGAATGCAATTCATGCTATTATTTTGAATTTTTTAATGAATAAGTCTCTTTCAAACTAATTGGGTATCCATGAAGTTTGGTAGAATATTCATGGCCTCTGATCAAATGGAACTGGATCTGAATCTGACTTTTTTTACCAGCTTAGGTAAATTATTGACCTTTTGTTTTGTGTTGTGTTAAAATAGGGAGAATACCAAGTATCAAAAGCTGTTTTAATTCATTTAGCAGAATGAATGTACAGAGTTCCGGGCTCTGTACAAGTAATTAGGGATACAGTGGTAAGCAAAAAGTGTTCTCAAATGAACTTACTGTCCAGTGGAGAGTCAGACAGTGAACATACATGCACATTAGTATGAAAGTATTACAAATTGTGGTGAGCAGTAGTGAGTGGCATAAGGGAAAAAATCAGGTGCTATGATTCAAGCCACCCCCCCCCAACAACAAAAAAAAAATTCTACATACTTCCTAGCACACAAATGTTTCTGAGTGGTAGCTAATTTTATTATCACAGATTTTGGTATGATCAAGGTAGCCCAGGCAGATTTGGAGGGCTCATTCAAGAGCCTGATCCCCTGTCCTTTATGTTGCATAATATAATACCCGCTTTGCATATAAAGCTGCATTTAATGTGCTTTAAGTTCCCTTCCTACTCTAAGAATCTGTAAGCATCATCAAATGTGTCAACCAGGAATTTGTTTACATAGAATTGCAGAAAAATTCAGCAATCAATGTGGTAGTTATTGGGACAGGTGCTATCTGTATTTATATTTTTAATAGCATTTTCTTCTATACACCCTACTCAATATGCCCTTTTTTAATGGACTAAATTTAAAATGAACAACTTAGGGAGCTAGAATCCTGACACCTGGGATGATGAAATGACTGCTTAAGTGTTTACCACTTTTTATTTTCACCTTGTAGTATAAATCGGGTTTTGTTTGGAAGTAAATTATTGTTAATCAATGTTTTTTCATAATGAAGTCCATAAATCTACATTACACAAACATCCAAAGTTTTGTTGATGCCCTTTGGTTTTCCTGCTTAAGCTTGTGTATTTTCATCAGAATAATTCACTGGGCTCAATCCAAGTCTTTTTACTTATTTATTTTATTTTGGGGCAGGTTTTCTATGAAGCCTCCCCTGACTTACTGAGCAAACAGACGCAGTGTCATTTTGTCTGCCTGTGGCAGGCAAGGCAAGGGCAAAAGCTGTGGAGGATTCTAAGAACTTCTTTCTGTCTTGGCTGATGTCTACATTGTTTAAAACAAAAGGAATAATCCTTTTTCACCACTACCTCCATTTTTCAGTGGGAAAATGAGAATTAAGAGGGACATGGTTAGCCATTTTCTGCCTCCCTTCTTTTTTTTTCATTCTTTTTTGATTATCAAATTAACACTGCCTTATTGTATAAAATTTGGAAAATAACCTAACTACAAAAGAGAACATAAAAATTATCCACAGTCCTACTGTTAACAGAATTCTTCCCCCATACCTCATGGTGATTCCAAAATTTCAGGGTTACACTCTGTTAGAGTCTCTGCTTTTGCCTTACAGTCGTTTGAGACCAATGGGAGAAAGCCACGTAGCCAATCTGGGCCCAAGATCCAGGGGGGAAAAGCATAGTTAACACATGTATAATGCTGTGTTGCAGAAACTATTCTAAGTGCTTTGCAGATTTATTTCTTGCAACAACCAAATAAGGGTACTATATTACTCCTGATTTTCCAAAGTCACAGAAGCAGTAAGAGGCAG
Organism: Cabassous unicinctus; assembly: GCA_029593785.1. NCBI lineage: Eukaryota > Metazoa > Chordata > Mammalia > Cingulata > Chlamyphoridae > Cabassous > Cabassous unicinctus. Next base: position 12,277 of record JAQZBX010016777.1, on the reverse strand, counting down.
GAATGGGATTCAGACCCAGGAAACCTGGTCCAGAGTCCATAGGCTAAAGGACTTTGTTATACTACAGAAAGCTGAAAACCATTTCCACTCCTCCCTCTCCTCTGGCGTATCCCCTTCCGTGTGAAGCAAAAGCCTTCTTTGTTTTTCTGTCTCAGTCCAGGCCGAAGACTGACTTTGTTCAAATTTTGACTTATGTGATATTGTCTGTCACTCCTATATATGGAATATGTTTTGTCCCTTTATCTTCTTTCCAGACCCTTCTCTACAATCTCTTCTGCTAAAGGCCAACTGAATCTCCACAACCTGGCAAGACAACTCCAAACTGTCCCAGGTTTTGAACATAATGGCAGTTTTACGCGGTAACCAAAGTCACATACCATCTTGAACACAGATTAGGGAAGAGAGATAAAGAGATGATTTTAGTGTACTTTTTAACATGGAGGTGGGGAGGTTTTCTAAGGTTTCTAGGGGGAGGGCAGAGACTCTTAACTATCTTGAAAATAACCTTTGTTGATTGATGTATTTCTGTGAATTTTATTTCTATGAATATATTTTTAAGTTTATTTACTTTATTTTTTATTTTCCCCCAACTTATGATTTTGAAAGATTTCAAGCCTACAGAAAAATTGAAAATATTTTCACTGAACACTTTTTACCTTTACTTATATTCACTAATATTAATATTTGGCCACATTTGGTTTATCTCTATCTCCATCCATTCACCCACTCATCCACCCATCCATCCATCCACAAGTACAGATTTTGTTGATCCATTTAAAAGTGTTTTAAACATGATACGTCATCCCTAAACACTTCAACCAGCTTGTATCTCCTAAGAAAAGGGACATTCTCTTACATAACCACAATAAAATGCCACAATCCAATGAATTTAACATTATACCAGAATATTATCTTAAAGTACAGACTTGATTCAAATTTCCCCATTTCTTTAAAAAATATCCATTGTAGATGACTTTTTTCCAATTCAATATTCAATAAATGATCAGCCATTGCATTTATTTATTATGTCTCCTTAGTCTCCATTAATTTAGAAGACTGTCCCCCTTTTTTTCTCATGTCATTGATATTTCTAAAGAGTTCAGAACAGTTGTCTTTGAGAATGTCTCACATTCTGGATTTGTCTGATTATTTCTTCATGATTAGATTCAGGTTAAACATTTTTGAAAGAATACCACATAGGTGACATTGTGTACTTCCTATTACATCACATCAGGAGGAACATTATGTTGGTATGTCCATTATCATTGGTGCTAATTATGGTCACTTGGCCAAGGTGCTTTATAATGCACTTTCTCCCCCAGTTTATTAAACTATTGTTTCATATCATCTTTTTTTGTGTGTGTATGTATATTTCTGTTCTGAGTTTTTGCATTTCTGATTAGAGTTGTTTTTAAATATCTGTAAGTGATGTTTTTATGGGTGTCTAATTCAGTTTTGGGATTGTGGTACACTTTTCTTGTGCTTTGTAGTTTGTTTTTATTTTTTTCCTTTTCTTTATTTTTAAAGGAGCTTTAAATTACATAAACGTTACATCAAAAATGTAGGGGATTCCCAATTACCCTATCCTCTCCCCACACACACACACTTTCCCCCATTAACAACATCTTTCATTAGTGTTGTACATTTGTTACAACTGATGAACACATATTGAAGCATTGTGACTAAGCATGGTCTATAGTTTACATTATGGCTTACACTTTGCACCACACCATATTATAGGTTTTAACAAAATGCATAATGGCTTATATTTGTCATTGCAATATAATGCAGAATGATTCCAATGTCTCAAAAATGCCCCACGTTACACCTATTCTTCCCTCTCCCTCCCTTCAGAACCTCTGGTGACCACTGTCTTTATATCAATGTTACAAGTTCTTCCACTACTAGAATAATAATAAGTCTACTTTAGTCTATAGTTGCATTCCCACCTTATGTTTGTTCGTTCCTCTGTCTTGAGTATTTGGGGATGGTGATGCCCTCTCTGCTTCTGACTGAGAGGGAGCTTAGATCTCATGGAGCAGATGTATGGAACTCTCTTGCTTGCAGTTGTAGATTCTTTCTGTTTTGGGAGATGAACACTGCCCATCATCATCCTTTTGTTAGTTGTCCTGAGTGAGTCTGATGAACGGGAGAGTAGGTGTTGGCTGCAACTCTGCTGAGATTCAGGGCTCACATGGCATATGAACAGCGGGAAGATTTAAATCTCTGGGAAATATATTTAATGGGTATATTGCTAATTATAGGTTCAAATAGATGGGGTAGAAGAACTGTGCAGGAAAATTATACATAAAATCTAACTCTGATACATTGTGGGAGATGGATTATCATATATTCCAAAGTAAGGCCTACTGACAGGGTGCCAATTTCCTGAGGTTGTCTGCCCTATCTAGATGTCTCTAGGGCCCTCAGGAGCACCCCTACTTGAGGCACTGTTTACTGTAGCAGTCAGTGAGATCCTCCTGACTCACTTTGAACTCCTGACTCATTTTGAAATCTCTTAGACATAAAAACTCATTTGCTTTTACTATTTCCCCTTTTTGGTCTAGGTCTTTCTCCTATGCAGTGCTAGTTGATGCTTGGTATTAATCCCTCAGTGCCAGGGAGGCTTATCCTTGGGAGTCATGTCCCATGTCAGAGGAAGGCAGTGAATTTATATGTGAATTTGGCTTAGAGAGATGCCACATTTGAGCAACAAGGAGGCCCTCAGGAGGTAACGCTAAGGCAATATATATTACCAGGCCAAGTTTCGATTTCACAAGAACAAGGTTCATAAATACAAGCATCAATATCAAGGGCCTGCTGCATTGGTCCGCCCTCCTTTGCTAGGCACTGCCCATGTACTCCAGAGATTCTTGCTACTCCATGAGAGAATGTAGGAGGACTCTCCAGGATGAGAATTCAATATTCTGTCAGTTGTTCTGTGGGTTTCCACCCACCACACATGTAGTTGTTTTTGAGGTGAGGGGGATTTTCACCAGCAGATATATTTTTATCTAATTTTCCAAAGTCTTATCATGACTTTGTGTGGATGCTATCTGATATTTTAATTTAGAAATGTCTTATAGTTTCCTGGACCAACAAAAATAGGTAATTCTGTGTAGGCAGGCGTACAGTTTGGGGGAGGCTCACTTGGTTTCTTGGTTCGAGAGCACTGTCTTCTATTGATATAGAGAAGTGTGCTCTCTTTAAAATAGATGGTACATTTTCTTTTTGTGTCTGGTACAGAGGGAGGAGGAGGTGTGCCTTCTCTTTTCTGATGAACCCCCAATTTCCAGCATTTGCTTCCTTCTTTTTCTACACTACCTAAGTTCCAAGGGTACCTCCCTCTTCCAAACACCTGCCTCTCCCAAAGTACGGCCTGTCCATCTCTGGACTTGTGCACTTTCAAACACCTTCCTTTTATATCCCCAGTAGCAGTGATCTGATCCACCAGCTCATAGACTTTTCTCAGTATTTATCCTCTCAGAGTGTGGCACTTTCTTTCTGGGAATAATTTTATCTTGGCTTTGGCACTGTTAGGTCCCCACGGTCTTTTCCTCTTTTCCACGCATTCTCCACCTGACTCTCAGCTCCAGCAAGACGTTCAGTGCTGGCTCTGCAGGTTTCAGATTTTATTTCCCTACCTCTGTGTAAATTGAGATTTGTAGCTTTCTCTGTCTCTTAGTTATGCTATAGACAGGAATTATGGGTGGTTTTATTTCCTCTCCTTGTTGATCTCTGTAGGTTTGGGAGAATATGTGGAGAGAGACATAGTCCGTTAATTTACAGAAACTCAGAGCCTGCATATATTTATTCTTTTTGATGTCTTAATATAAATAAAATTGTATATTTTGCATTTTAAGCTAATGTGGAAGGATAATTATATCTATCTTTTTCTCTTTTTCTATGGTTTGCTTTTTGCATTTAATGCTTTAATTCTTCTGGAATTCTGCCTTGCTTTTGGCTTGCTGACCTAAGCCTTCTCTTCCGGCCTATGGGCACAATAGAATGTAAGGAACCATGGCCTCATTTGCTTAGAAATGGGCATATGTTAAGAATAATGAGAGATAAACTAGGGCCTGCCCAAGTGTGCTCAATGCATTTTGAAGTACAAATTGGGCAGGAAGAGGAGCAAGGTGAGACTTAATTGCAAATTTCTTACAGACATTGAGTACCAGCCTCTTGGCACTTGGGGTTCTCATTTCTGCTGAGTTTTTGAGATCCAATTGCCCTTCTGAATTGGCTGCTCATCACATTCTTCCGATAGCTTTATGGATTGTCACATTCTTAGTCACTTGTTGATGTCCCAAATTCTCTTATTAAGATTTAATCTTCTCATGAGCACCTACTATTTCCTCTTCTCCCAAGGCACCCAGCTAAGGGACTTGCCTAAAGTAGGCTTTCAGGGAATATTCAATCACCTTTGAAAGCCTTTTTCCATGATATCAGAACAAGTGTTACGTCAAAGAAAGAAAGGCACCTGAGCAGAGATGAATATAGGAGCCCTTCATGTTTGCGCCCTCTCTAAGACCTGACTCCCTAACACCCTAAGCCCTCTTCACTTTGCTCAAGAAGTGGTAGGAGAAAATCCTGTCAATACCCCCATTTTAATGATATGTTATATGGGTATAGCCAACAGCAGCCACCTCAATATGTGCTGGGCATTGCTCAAAACACTTTTGGAGGGGTTAGATTATAAATACAATCAAGAAGCTCTCTATTGCAAATCCAAAAGATCTGATGGTATGGAAGTTCTGTGAGTTATCCTCTTTAGAATAGTTATTCATGACACACATGCCCCTGGGCTGTAAATAAAGACAGAGAGACAGACAGAGGGACATGAAAATTGGATGATGTTACCTGCCCTTGGATAAAGCCCTTCAGTGGTTTTACTTACTCTTGGGGTGAGAAACTGTCCTTAAGAAGATCATCTGCCATCCTGTTCCCTTTGCTCTCTGTGTACCAGTCACACTGGATTACTTTAATGTCTCAAACAGTCCATGCTTCTTGCCACCAGAGAATATTTGCATATGCTGTTCCTGCTGCCCCGAATGCACCTTTCCCATCTCTTTCCTTAGTTAATCCTTGTATTTCAAGTTTTCCTTGAATGCCCCTGTTATATACTTCCATACCAACTTGTCCTTCCAGAAAATTTCTTGAAGTTATAATTTTACATTTTTTGCACAGTCATTTCAGTAATGTTCTCCCCCACCATACTGTAACCTCCATGAATGTGGGAATAGAGTTTCTTTGTGCCAGCCATCAAATCTTATGTACCTGGAACAAAGCCTGGCTCACAAGAAGTACTAAATAAAATTTTGAATGCATGAATGAGTTGATTAATGTACAGCAACTGATGAGGGCTAAATGTCCAAAATGAAACAAATATGGAACAATCATTTGTCAGAAAAACAGTTAGCTGATTTAAAAAATAATCATGGTTTGGTGATCTGTGGCAAAGATGCTGAAACAACTGTCTATATACATAGTCTGAGAGACAGATGGAATAACTAAGAGAGAAAGTGTGGAAAAAGGTTGAAGAAAACCTGATAAAAAATTCAGAGCTACTTGCTGGTTACATCTACAAGCACAGTGTTCATTTCTAGTCATATCGGTGCCACAAGGAATTTAAAGACACAGTGAGAAGAAGAGACTTGGAAGAGCAGCTTGGATGATCCCAGATCAAATATCAAGCAGCTCACAGAAAGTTTAGAGACATACAGTGGAAAGTCAAGAGGACTTGAAGGAGTTGTAGTAATAGATCCAAAGCTTAATCACTGTATGTGATAATGTTACCTGCTTTAATTTTAACAAAGACCTGTTTATACAATTCAGATCCTAAAGTGGAGGTCTGGAAAACACAAAGCAAATTTATGAAGTATTTTTATTTTCATTAGCAACTAAAGGAACTAAAGGCATAGATTACTGTAGGGTATTGAAGTTAATATCTAAAGATAAAGCATTGTTGAATCTGTGAATGAATTCTCTCTCTTTCTTTTCTCTGACACACCCAGACGTACACATTCTATCTCATTTATTTTAAGGAAAATATAATAAAAATATAGCAAAGAAATGGTGTTAATTTGGATCTTTTAAACCAAAATACTACATATTCATCTTGCATTTTAATCAGTCTCTTTTTTCACTGTCTGAAAGAAACAGAAATATGCCTGTTGTTTTCCACTCAGTGTATTCTATTGGCTCCAAAAGTGAAGGGAGATTTATAATTCCTTACTGTTTACCAAGGGCTTTGAAGGGAATAATTGAACATTGACATTTTTGTATAGTTGTTTATGTTAGACTTCATACAGTTATGTAGATGGAAATACATCTTTTCCTCCCTGTGTATGATTTATGCATATGATTATGGGGGACATTTATGGAAGATCTGGTGAGAATAGAAAGAAGGGAGCTGATAGGATAACTGAGAACACTCAGCTTCAGGCTAAGGGGAGACTATGATAGTAGAGAAATATTGTCCTTTAGCTAGACCTTTGATAATTACTCATCCTGTAAAAGACTGTGACTAAAGGCTCAACATATTTTTTCCAGGTAGAAAAAATCTAACTTAATATGATTTATTGATAATAGACTCAGGTCACACAGTAAGTGCTCTGGCCAACCAGATTGCTGTGCGTCCACAACAGATTAGAACAGATACAGTTCTGTCTACAAGATCGCAATGGAAGTGTACATGACCAAAAACTGACTGGGTGTGAGTTTTTTTACCTAAAGAGCTCTCAGCCCAAGGGAAGATGGTATAAGTAGGACTAACTAAGTGAGATGGAAACTAGGGAACCAATTCAGAACAGGCTTGAATTGAAGAATGGCATGTCCAAATCATAAGCTGGCTTAGGCAATCATCATATACAAAGGGAGTGGAGTGGGGGGATCTAATTCAGAAAATAGGCAGAGGTTACCAGAGGCCTCCATACTGCTTCTCAAAGGCAGACGAATACTTTGAGTATTTCCTTTTCTCTCCATTTCCACCTCTGCTCCTAGGGTAAGCAAAATAAAAGCCCCAAAGATGTCTACCTCTCAATCCCGGGAACCTGTGATATTTTATCTTACATGGCAAAAGGGATTTTGCAAATGTGATTAAGGTTAAGGACCTTGAGATGGGGGAGATTATCCTCAATAATCCAGGTGGGCCCAACCTAATCACATGAGTCCTTAAAAGTGGAGAACCTTTCCTGACTGGAGTCAGAGTCAAGATAGAGGTGACTATGGAAAGTGGTGGGAAGAATGGTAAGAGAGATGCAGCAATACTGGCTTTGTAGATGGAGGAAGGAGGCCATAAGCCTTTAGAAGCTAGAAAGGACAAGGAATTGGATTCTCATTTAGAACCTTCAGGAAGGAATGCAGACCTACAGATACCTTGATTTAACCCGGTAAGAACTGTGTTCAGCTTCTAACCTACAAAACTGTAAGATAATAAATATGTATTTTTAAGCCACTGTATTTAAGGTAATTTGTTATGGCAGCAACAGGAAACTAACACAACCCATAATCCAAGCCAGCAGCATCACTCATCAGAACTACTGCAGTAGACTCCTAACTGGTTTCCCAGGCTTCAGTTTTGTCCCTCTACAACCCACAATTTTTCAGAACTGTCTTCTTGAAAATACCAAATCAGGTGGAGTGAGAAGTTTCAAGGTTCTGTCCCCTCACTGAAGTTTGGAACAATCAGTGAGAACTGGCAGAAACATCTATCTTAAAAGCCCCAGAAAACCTTTAAAGGATTGCAGTAACAGGGAGAGCACCAAATCAAGAAAAAGATAATTTAAAAAGTAGTAGGATCTTCTGGTGGCCTGATGGGCCATGCTCCCAGTGCAGATTCCTGGTCCCAGTTCTGAAGGGAGCAGAGTAACCCTCGTGCATATAATAGGAGAATGTATGTCAGGTCCAGTGAGTTTGGTGGTGAACCAAGGGACTGACCAGGACACTCACCACAGTTTTGCCATCTTGAAACTGAACCTTGTGTAGAAGGTAGCTCATTGCACTCTTCTATAGAACACTGTGGAAGAACAGTCAAGTCATGGCTGCGTGGGGCAAGGGATTGCTGGCTGTAGTAAGGAAACCATTTCCTAGGGAATAGGAGACATTTCTATCCATGTAAACAGGGAATTCCACATGTGCATACCCAAGACTAGACACTTTCACAGAAAGGATCAGGGAAGCCCCTACACTTTGGCCTCCAGCATTTCTCTAAACTCATTGTATGAATAAGTTCTGAAGGAGACAACTCCCACATGTCTCAATAAGATTAAGTGCTAATTTTTCATCAGAAACCGTGGAGGCAAGAAGGCAGTGGGATTACATATTTAAAGTGCTGAAAGCAAAAAAGTTGCCAATCAAGAATTCTGTATCTGGCAAAACTGACTTTCAAAAATGAGGAAGAGATTAAGACATTCCCAGATAAACAAAAAGCTGAAGGAGTTTATCACCGCTAGCCTGACATGTAAGTGCCAAAGAAAGTTCTGGAGGTTAAAAGGAAAGGATAATAGACAACAAAACAAAGCCACATGAGAAATACAGATCTCTGGTAAGAATAATGACATTGGTAAATATAAATGCCAGTACTATTGTATTTTTGATTTGTAACTCTACTGTTTAATTGTTATAGGATCTAAAAGGCAAATGCACAAAATGTAATGGTAAATCAGTATTTTGGGACTCATAATGTATAAACATGTAATTTGTGACAAGAACTACATAAAGGTGGGGATATAGGAACATAGCTTCTGCATACTATTGAAGTAAATTGGTATCAAAGCCATCGAGATTCTTGTAGATTTATAATGTTGAATCTAAGCCCCATGGTAACTACACAGAAAATACTGGAGAATATGCAAGCTCATAGAGACAGAAAGTAGAGTACAGGTTGCCTTGTTTGGGGGCATAGGGTAATGGGAGTTAATGTATAATGGGTATAGAGTTTCTGTTTGGGGAGATGGAAAGTTTTGGTGATTGAGGATGCTGAGGGCATTGTCAATGTCATTAATCTCACTGAAATTGTATGCTTGGGAATAGTTGAGATGGGAACATTTATGTTGTTTATATCTTCCCCCAATTAAAAAAAAAAAAAAAAAGAGCAACTAAAGTGACAATGACTATTAAATTCAATATGTGATCCTGCATGGAATCTAATAAGGGAGAAGAAAAGGCTTAAAAGACATTATTGGGACATAAGAAAAAATTGAAACATAAACTCTAAGCTTTACATCAATGTTAAATTTCTTGAACTTGATAAATGTACTTAACATGGTTATATAAGTTAATATCCTTGTTCTCAGAAGGTGTTTATGGCAGTATTTTGTATTCAAGGAACATGATGTGTACAACCTACACTCAAGTATTCAGAAAATGCATTGATAAATAGACAGACAGTAGGTGGAAGAGTAGATGGATTGATAGATAGCTGGAGAGATAAAATGATATGGCAATGTGGCAAAATGTTTAAATGGTGGATCTGAGTATGTAGAGGATAGGGGTATATTGGAGTTCTTTATTTTGGGGTTGTGCTTTTGTAACTGTCCTATAAGTTTGAAAGAACTTCAAAATTAAAAGTTAAAAAAAAAAATACCAATCAACAGTATTTTCTGACTCAAAAGTGTTCAATGAATCCATGGTCCTTAGGATAAAACCCAGAATTTTTACCATGGCCTACAAGGCTTTGCATGATTCTGCCCCTGCTTCCCTCTCTCATTTCATGCCACACTATTTTTACTCCCATGGACCTGGAATTTTCCCCTCAAAGGTAATTTTTCTGAGTTGTATGATAATCATTGCCTTGCTTTTCTTCACGATGTAATCACCTATGGGTATGTCACCAAATTATGTAGTTTGAGTTCTTTCAGTGTTTTGAACATTATATAAGTTAAATATACTACAGTAAGTATTCTTTTTGATTCTCAACACTTTGAGAATCATCTGTTGCATGTAACTGGAGTTTGTTCATTTTCATTTTAATAATGTTATTTCTAATTCTATTGACTTTCTATGTAAACAATCACATCATCTGTAAATAATGAAAATTTTATTTCTTTCCAAAATGCCTACTTTTTTTTTCTTACTTTTTCTTTGCTGCACTATTTAGGCCCTCCAGGACAGGGTTGATTGAAGTGGTTACAGAAGCCATTCTTGTCTCATTCTCAATTTCAGAGAGAACAGTTTCAGGAGGTCATTATTAAGCATGAGATTTGTTGAAAGTTGTTACATTTTGCTTTGTAGATAGAATGCCTTGGGTGAAGGAAGTTCTTTCTTACATCTAATTTGCTAAACATTTTTACATTGATGAATGTTGAATTTTATGAAATGATCTTTTTGCATGTATTGAAATAATCATAGCATATGATTTTTCTCTGTTTATAATGCTAACAAAGTAAATTACATTAATTGATCTCTTCAATGTTATACCAACCCTGTATTCCTGAAATAAACCCCATTTGAGTATAGTGTATGTGTGTGTTACTAGATTGTTTGCTAATATTTTATTTAGGATTTTTATACCTATGATCATGAGTGTAAAAGTGAGTTGGGCATTGACCCTCTTTTCCTATTCTCTGCAAGGTTTTGCATAATTTCTTCCTTAAATATTTGGTAAATTCACTGCTAATATTTTATTTAGGATTTTTACACCTATGATCATGAGTGTAAAAGTGAGTTGGGCATTGACCCTCTTTTCCTAATCTCTGCAAGGTTTTGCATAATTTCTTCCTTAAATATTTGGTAAATTCACCAGAGAAGCCATGATTCAGATTTTCTATTTCTTTTTGTGTGAGTATGAGTAAAATTGTTTTTAACTAAGAATCTTTCCATAATTAGTTTGTAATATTCTATAATTATCATTTTATAATCTATAGAAAGTGATGTCCTCTTTCTATTCCTTACATCATGGTGTGCAGCATAACTTTTTTTTCTCGATGACTCTTTTCAGGTATTATCAATTTTATTAATATCTTCCGAGAACCAACTGCTGATCCTGTCTCGTGTACATTTGTTTACTATTTCATTAATTTCTATTCTTTTTTATTTCCTTCTTTCTAATTTCTTTGGGTTTAATCTGCTCTTCTTCTAACATTAAAATGGGCACTTTAAGGCCATAAATTTCCCTTAAAGCATGAATTTTGCTGTATCTCACAAGTTATATTTTTATTCTCACTTAGTTTAAAATATTTTCTGATTTCAAATATGATTTCTACTTTGAACAATGGGTTACTTAGAATAATATTTCTTAATTTTCAGACACATAATATTTTCTGATGATCTTTTCTTTTTGTTACTGGCCTCAAGCTTAATTGCTTTATCATCAAAGAAATATGCTCTATACAACTTTAATGTTTATGACCCATATGATGGTCAAGTTTTATAAGTATTTATACATTCTTGTGTAGAATGCTTGTATTGCAGTTGTTCTGTTTTATAATTGTCAATTAAGTCAAGTTACCTTATAATGTTATTCAAATCTTATATATTCTCACTGATTTTTTTGTCTCATTCTTCTATCAGTTACCAAGACAACAATATTAAAGTCTTTTTTCACTATGACTATGGTTTAATCTATTTCTTCTAGTAGTTGTGCCAATTTTTTGCTTTATATTTAAAAGCATGTTTTTTGGTACAAACATATTTAGAATTGTATCACCCTACTAGTTCGATCCTTTTATCCCTCTAGTAATGTCTTGCCTTAATGTCTACTTTGTCTGATATTAGTATACTGACACCAGATTTCTTTTAGTGATTGTTTACATGATATGCATTATACCATTATTTGATTTTTAAAATTTTTATATCTATATATTTTATTTGTGTTTCCAGAATAGAATAGATGGAATATAGGGCATTTTTAGGGCATCAGAATTGTTCTGCATGATTTTGCAAACAGGTCATTTTAAATTTTGTCAAAACCTTTAAAAGTGCACAGTGCAAAATGTGAATCATAATGTAAACTGTTGACCATGGTTAGTAACAATGCTTCAATATTTGTACATCAGTTGTAACAAATGTACCATCCATCCACATTTAAAATGTTATTAATGGGGGAAAGTAGAAAAAGGGTGGGTGTTGGATATGTGGGAATCCCCTATATTTTCTATGTGATTGTTCTGTAACCTAAAGCTTCTTTGAAGATAAAATGAAAAAAACAAGACACTGGGGGAACATACGGAAGAAATTGTCACTGCACATGCAAGATAACAGATCTAACAGTGATGAAAGATACAATGTATAAAATTTTTTTGTTTTGTTTTCTTTTTTTTTTTTGTATTTTATTTGT
>JAQZBX010016776.1:0-36132 GCA_029593785.1 Cabassous unicinctus | reverse complement strand
AAGTGCCTTTTTTGGAAAACATTTTTAAGAAAGCTATTCAGACTTGTCACCAAATTAGTATAAGCACTAAGCATTTCCTTGTGGTACCTTATTCGAGGAAAACTGGGTAGCTGTGGGGGTTGGAGAAGAAATTAATAGCCTTTAACTGTACTTGAATTGTGTCCTTTTGAGGTGGAATTGGAGCTGGTAGAAGCTGCCCTCTTAGACCTCTGCCCTCCACTGAATAGAGGAGGGATGATGAAACAGCTCTGACCCGGGAGACAGTCTCCTCAAGTTCAATACAAGAACTTTAAGGGCAGGGATGGGTTTGTCTGTTCTATCTTAGTATTCCCACTAGTTCTAATAACTTGCTATAAGTTAAACCAGTGTTTAATAAATTCTTAAATAAACAGACCTAGGTGCAAAGCCAGACTCACAGCTCTGTTACTTCCTGGATCTTTACCTTGAGCAAGTAACTTAAGTGCTATGACTCAGTTTCCTCATGTACAAAATGGGATAATAATATTACCTGCTTAGTAGGAAGATGGCAAGGATTAAACGAAATAATGCATACAAAGTGTTTAGAACAGTGTCTGGGATACGTTCTCAATAAGTGGTGATCATCACCATTGTCATCATCTGCTTTGTGTTTGTCATTATTCTCTGCTTGTTGGGGTCAAAAAAAAGCAATGGATTGTGACCAGGAGAGGCTCTCTGATGCCATAAGCTCAGTTTCGTTTCTTCTATTAAATGGGTCACTATGGAGTTTAAATGAGGTAGTATTTTTGAGGCATTAAGGTTAGTGTCTGGTATATAGGTGACATTTAGTAATCTTTCTTTTCCCTTTTCTTAGACCAACTTTTATCAGTTTGTTCCATAAATTATTTATTTGGTAAGTACTGGTTGCCTGACTCCTCTGTGTACTAAATCTGCTCAATTCCTGATTGGCAGTTAAGAGGCTATTGTAGGAATCCAGGCAAAGGCTTTAGAGAGCAATGGCTGTAAGGATTTTGAGATTGGGGTGGCTTTGAGGAAGATGTAGGAGATATGGGCTTGGACGTGACTCACCATGGAGGGCGAGGAAGAGGAGTTATCAAGGATGATCCCTAGGTGTTTGGTTTGTGTAACTGGCTTGATAGATTCATTCACTCAATCATGCAGCAGATAGGTATTGAATACATTCTGTGTTAGGACCACTCAAAGCTGCTGTTCACTGAGGTAAGGAGCAGGACGGCCTGGTTTGCCTTTAGAGTAACGTCAAAGTGGAAAGGCTTAAAAGGCAGTTGGACCAACTGATCTAGAACTCAGAAGAGAGCTCAGCTGGGGATGTGAATTGCATATGGGTAGTCATTAAAGTCCTTGGTTAAGGACGAAGCTGCCTAGGAAGAAAGAATAGAGTGAGAAAGGGTCTACAGCTGAGTCTTGGTGATCTCGATCTAATAGTCCGGAGCAGAGAAAAATAGGTCTGCCAGGGAGACAGAGATGGCTAATCAGAGAAGCAGGTGGAAAACAGAGACAGTGTTTTATCACAGCCTCCAAAAGGACATTTCATCCCTTCTTTTCCTCTCCCCATCTCAGTTTTTTTTCTTTTTTCTCTGTTGTACTTTTCTTTCTTATGATTAATTAGCATAAGGAAATATGGGCTCCCAAATGAATTAGCCAAAGAAGAAAAAGATTTAAATGTGTTAGTAAAAATAAGAGACTTAATGAAATTGCATTTATACCACCAAAATATTGTGGTACAACTTATAAGAAGAGAACTATGAGGAAATGAATATAGCATACAAAATAAAATAAAAACATATCCCCTGGTTGTCCTTTCACATTGTGTCTACTTTGATCTGGTGTTGATCTTGCAGTTACTACTTTCAAATTCTTTTTCTTAAGATATATAGTATTTGCTTTTCTGAGCCTGAGCACAGATGAAATCTGGAATGTAGAGGATCTAGAATGTTTTAACCTTTTCCACTAAATTAGTAAAGAATCTAACATGAGTGTGTTTTTGGGTAGCATCTTTAGCAGGATAACAAAGAGCTTGGTAGACTCAGCATTATGTTGTCATGGCAACTGCCCATGTGTTTTTTTTGTTGTTGTTGCTGTTTTTTAAACTGGGGAGGGGGTAGTCCTTTAAATTGAAACTCTGTAACCAGGTTCTTAAAATGTCAACTATTCACTTTTAGATTACTAAAAAGCAATACCAAAACCAAGAGAAATTAGATTATAAGAAAACCTTGAAACTCTCTTCTTGTTACGTTTTAGGTTCTTGTATATTTTAAAATGGTAATGAGTTTAAGTGCATATACATTTGTATCTATTCAAATCTTACTATTTTCTCTTGAAATCATGAGGCAAACCCATTTTTCTTTTCTGAATATGAGGTGTATTCAATACGAAATGGAAACAAAATTGACAGAAAATAACTGGCAAGGAGCCAGTGAAGCAGGGGCTACCAAAAGGGAGGTGCAGAAGACTGCATGGGGAGCTGGATAAGGACATTACCTGGAAGGGGATGCTAAACCCACAACTGTCAGCCCCAGCACAAAGCTGTGAGTGAGACCCCTCCCTTTGATTCCTCCCACTCCCTCAGGGTATGAGTGGTGATCAGGGAGGAGTGGCGTCAACCAGCCTTGCCTGAGCATGTGGCCTATGGCAGACATTGTTCTATGCACCTTAACCTGTATTGATTCTCACAGTAACCTTTTGAAGTAGATTTTATCACCACCACCACCACCGCCACCATCATCATCATCATCATCATCTCTATTTTACAGATGGGGAAACTGAAGCACAGAGAAGTTATGTAACTTGCCCAAAGTCAAACCTTTGGCAGGGAGAGGAGCCAGGATTCAAACTCAGACAGGCTGGCTGCAGACTCCATCCTCTCCATCACTAAGCTATGAATGCTGGTGTTAGCAGCTGCTTCTGTAGCCACTGTGGGTACCAGCATGTACAGCTCTCACTATGTTCCTCTGACATGAACCGAATCTGTCGGCTCCTCTTTATTCAGGCATAATGTTTCTCCTCTGTTGATTTTGATTTTTTTTTTAATATTTAAAGAGACTCTGTCTTTATTCATTTCCCAGTACCCAGCACATTGCCCCTTATGTAGACATACTTCCTGGGCAGGCCTGCTTTGCTTAACTGATTTGGTAACACGGTATGAGAATGTTTAGCATCACCAGAACAGTGCTGTTGACATTCAGGGTTGTTGCTCTGCTAGCTACCATAAGGTCCCTGTAGCCCCCAGAACTGGACCTGAAACAGATGACCAGTAAACACTTGCTGGAATGTACTGAATACTGCCTCCCGTGACTATCGGTCCCTCAGCATCCCTGGAGGCCCAGCTCGCCCAGAGCCTTGATGGTTTTTGGCACCTTGCAGGACAGTTTTGTTCCCTTCCCCCCACCTCTATCCTTAAACATGTGCTTATTTCTTCCCTTCTTCCCCTAGTCTCTTGCCTGCTTATAAGCCCTCTGCCCACTCCTGTTTCTTTGTTCCCCTACTGCCTTCTAAAAGAAGACCAAAGTAAGCGTGCCAAGTCTCTAGCATTTTTTTTCCTTTCATCTTGCAACTTCCACTGGCACCTGTGACCAAATCTGAAGTGAGAAGGACCGTTGTGGAAGGATTTGCTGTGCCTGGGCAGGCAGGCGAGATGCAGCTGGGCTGGGTGGTGATTGGCGGTATTCAGGCAGGGCCAGTGTGTTCTCATGTTAGTTTATACTCCTACGAGTGCTCTGGGAGTCTTTAAACAACACATGCCAATCAGCAGTGGGTTAAAAAGAACACACACACACACATTAATAGAGCCTGCTATTCCGTGGCTCACCTATTCCAGGAATATCTCACTTAGTTAAAAATTAGCTCTAAGCCAATGGTTCAAAATATACTGCATAGAGTTTGGATAAATGCTGTGTAACTTAGGATTCTTCCAATGCAGGATAAACTGAAATAAAATACAAGATGAATAGCATGTTTACTTTTTTCACACCTCAAGGCTGAATTCATTTGCTAAGTACCTCGCATAATAAGTGATATTCACTGACCTACAGAGCCCTCCATATGGACTTCTGCTAGGGGAAGGGTTTCCCAAATCAGAGAAGAATGCAGTTAGAACTAGAGCACTTTTTCACACTGGTAAGAGGGCATGTCAGGATGGTGACTAACTCAGCTTCATTTACTTTTCATGATATGGTTCTCAGTAATGTGTTCCCCATATACAAATCCACCCCCCCACCCCCACCCCCACCCAGGCTCTCCTCCACCCCCAGCTGATCTCATCTCTTCCTCTGTAGATAAATGCTCTGGTCTCTGTGCTGCTGGCTAAATAAGTATTTCTACCTTAATGGTAGCTCTTATCTTTTCCAAACACCTAGACTACAGTTTTTAGAAGTTTAAGGATTAGAGCAATTGGGAAGCAACTGTGATCAATGATTAATCAGCTAATTCCTTCCCACAGGCAGGAGATAATAGGCGATAACAGCTCAGACTGCCTCTGAGGAAACAGGCTGTGACCGCTTCCCTCCCCCAGAAATTACCAGGACAGTCTTTCATCCACTTTCATTCTGGCCTTTACTTTTCATTCTCTTTTTCTTTAACTCTCTCTGACTTTCCTGTACATCTTTTCTATTTCTAATTATCTTTTTTTCTGCTCCCCTCATCAGCGTTTCTTTTACTTTTACTTTCTTTTCTTTCCCTCTTTCTCCCTCACCATCTGGTCTCCATACCCGCCAGGGTATTTTTCAGGGTTTGTTTGTTTGTTTGTTTTAAATACAGTAATCCCTCCCAAAGTCAAATTCTTTTCTGTGTGTACTGGTATAGTGATTTTTAGGCAACACTTCTTGACCCATTAGGGAGTCATAAAATTAATTTTGTAGGACGCCACACAATGAAAGGAAATAGAACTGAACTGGATAGAACAGTACATGGCACATAGTGTGGTTAAATATTGTCATGGGACCTTTATTTCTGTACATAAATAATGGCATATGTGGACTGGTTTGCAATGCAAAGTGCATTTCTTACTGGGGCAAAGAGTCAGTTTGGAATTTTTTTAATGCAGCTTTTTTGGAACCACATGAATTGAAAAAAAAAAGAACTACAGCTTAAAACTTTGTGGCATGCAGGCAATTAATAAATGTTTGTTGAATGAATGGAAGTATGTGTGAGGGATTCCTGTTGGGGACAATTTGGAAAAGAGAAAAAAGGGTTAAGAAGAGAAGGAGAGACGTTTTTATGGCATAGCCATGGTAGAGATAAAATAAATAAAGGCCTTGGAAAGTATACTGCCAATACTTATAATGAATTGGGAGCAAGTATGAGCATGCTAGGGAAGTAGATATCAGGAATCTACAGCTGGAAGTCAAAAGTGAAAACACCATCTAATAAATATTCTTTTTTTTAAATATTATCTGAAGTAGTACCACATTCTACATTAAATAAGATTAATTTTTGAAACAAGTGAATTTGTTGAAACTTTGAGAGAGTGAGCTCCTGAAAGCAATAGTAAATGGAAATTTAATTATAGGTATTCGTGTAACTAATTTAAGGTATTCAAGATGATGTTGATGTTCTTTTGCCTTTATGGTTTTTTTAAAAAAAATTTTCACAATCATAAAGTCTATCCAAAGTGTACAGTCAGTGGCTCTCAGTAGAGTCACAGCGTTGTGTGTTCATCACCACAATCAATTTTAGAACATTTTTATTACTCAAAAAGAAAAACCCCATACCCCTTATATACCCCTATGATTGGCCCTTAGCATTAATATAGTACTTTTGTTACAATTAATGAAAAAATATCACAATGTTACTGTTAACTATAGTCCATAGTTTGCATTAATTGTATTTTCCCATATACCACCCTATTATTAACACTTTGTAATAGTGATGTACGTTTGTTCTAATTCATGGAAGAACATTCTTGTATTTGTACTCTTAACCACAGTTATCATCCTTAACTGGTTTCACTATGTTATACAGTCCCAAGTTTACCGACTAGCTTTCTTTCTATTGACATATACGACCCTAAACTTCCCCTTTCAACCATAATCACATTCATAAAACAGGACTCTTAATTATACTCATAATAATGTGTTACCATCACCTCTATCCATTGCCAAACATTTATAATCAATCTTATTAAAAAATCTGTATACATTAAGTATCAGCTCCCCCTCTCAACCCTCATTCTATCTCTAACCTATACTCTAGAGTTGACCTCTGTGAGTTCATTCATCATATTTACTTCATATTAGTGAGACCATACAATATTTGTCCTTATGTGTCTGGCTTATTTCACTCAATATAATGTCCTCAAGATTCAACCGTGTTGTCATATGCATCCTGATTTCATTTCTTCTTACAGCTGAATAGTATTCCATCGTATGTATATTCCACATTTTGTTTAGCCATTCATTGGTTGACGGACACTTAGTTTGTTTCCATCTTTTGGCAATTGTGAATAGTGCCTCTATAAACATTGGTGTGCAGATGTCTGTTTGCATCCCTGCTTCCAGTTTTCTGAATATATACCTAATAGTGGGATTGCCAGATGTGGCAGTTTGGTATTGTTTATGAATTCCAAAAACAGATCTTGGATTGTGTTTGTAAACTTGTCTGTTACTCTGGGTGTATTAGATTGTATTAGACTCAGAGGTTTCACTTTTACTTTATTAAGTCAAGATTAGGGCCTTTATTTGACCACATCATTAGGGTGACTCGGTTTGAGTCCCTGCCTACAGCTAGCCTACAGCCATGGGCTGTATAAACGGATGCTCAATCAAAGACAGGGAAGTAAATACACGGAGAAGGAGAACACAGAGAAATAGAGATGGCTCCATGGATACATCAGAGGCCCAGAGAAGGAAATGAGCCTGATAGTCTACAGCTGACCTTGTAAAGAGACCAGAGCAGCTGAGCCCAGAAATAAATGAGCCCTGGGGAGAGAGACAAGCCTTATGCCAGCCTGTAGCTGAGATAGTCAGAAGCTGGGTTCATGAAGCCTAAGAGGAAGGAGGAAGACTGAATCCCGGTAGACATCGCCTACCATCTTGTGTCAACATGTGTCAACAGACTTTGGGTGAGAAAGTATCTCTTATGGTACCTTGAGTTGGGCTCTCTAGGGCCTGGTAACTGTAAGCTTCTACTCCAAATGAATACCCTTCATAAAAACCAACAGATTTCTGGTACTTTGCATCAGCACCCCTTTGGCTGACTAATACATGGATCATATGGAAGTTCTATATTTAGCTTCCTGATGAACTGCCATACTGTCTTCCACAGAGGCTGTACCATTCTACATTCCCACCAACAGTGAAGGAGTGTTCCCATTTCTCCATGTCCTTTCCAGCACTTGTAGTTTTCTGTTTTTTGTGTTGTTGTTTTTTTAATAATTTTTTTTTTTATTTTTTAAGATATACTTAGATTACATAAATGTTGCACAAAAAATACAGGGATTCCCATATGCCCCACTTGCCACACCTCCCACACCCTCCCACATAAACATCCTTCATTAGTGCGGCACATTCATTACAATTGATAAATACATCCTGGGGCTTTGCCATTAAGCATGGACCATAGCTCACATTGTAGTTTTAACTCCCACACAGTTCTGCATGTTATGTGATGATATAAAATGGCCTATATTTGTTGTTGCAGTGTCATTCAGGATGATTCCCAAGTAACAAAAAAGCCCTTGTATTACAACTGTTTTTCCCTCTCCCTGCCCCTAGAGCCTCCACTGGCCACTGGCTCCACATCAGTGTTGTAATTTCTTCCACTGCTATAATCACAATTTGTCTATAGTAGAATACCAGTAAGTCCACTCTAGTTCATAGTTCTTTCCCCAATCCTGAGGATTCTGGAATAGTGTTGTCCACTCCATCTCTAATTGAGAGGGGCTTATATCCCATGAGGAAGATGGATGGGACTATCTTGCTTGCAGTTGCAGACTCTCTGTTCCTTGGGATGGTCATTGCCTATCATCATCTCCTTGTTAGTTGTCCTGGGTGAGTCCAATGAGCTGTAGAGTAGATGTTGCAACTCCGCTGAGGTTCCAGGCCCAGCTGGCACATGGACATCCCAAAGACTCAAGTCTCTTGGACATACACCTACAAACTCCAGCACCAAGTATAGGTTTAAATAGAAGGGACAGATGAGCCATGTGTAGGGAAGACATAATTGAGTCCAACTTTGTCACTTTCAGGAGTACAAACTCCAAAGTAGGGCCCATTGGCAAGGCACCAAACTCCAGAGCTATCTGCCCTGACCATAGGACCTGGGTGTCTCCAGAGCCCTCAGGAGCCCAACTATTTGGGGTAGTATCCACTTTGGCAGTCTATGAGATCCTGCTGAGATGTGCATAAATGTTACCTCTATGATGACCTCCCAACTCACTTTGAAGTCTCTTAGCCATATAAACTCATTTTTCTTTACCTTTTCCCCCTTTAATTTGAGGTCTTTTTCTAGTTGCATTGCTATTTGGTGCTTGGTAGCAATCCCTCGGTGCCAGGGAGGCTCATCCCTGGGAGTCATGTCCCATGCTAGGGGGATGGTAATGCATTTATATGCTGAGTTTGGCTTAGAGAGAGGCCACATTTGAGCAACAAGGAGGCTCTCAGGAGGCAACTCTTAGGCACCCCACCACAATAGGCTAAGTTTCAATTTCAAGAGCAAAGGCTCATAAACATAGTCATCAATATCAAGGGCCCATCAGTGGATCATCCTCGTTCACCAGTCATTGCCCCTACACTTGTGGGACTGTTGCTGCTCCATTAAAGAATGTGGCAGAGCTCTTCAGGATGGGAATTCAATATTCTCTCGGTTATTGTGTGAGTCTCTACCAACTATGACAATGCCCTGTGAACATTTGAACATTTTTATATACCTTATTTGTATGCCCAGGTGAACTTCCTCCTATGTATCCCCCATTACTGACACCCCACACCAAAGATCCTCCCCTGCCCCAGTTGTAACTCTTCTGTGATCCAAAGTTTCTTCAAAAATGAAGGCATTAAAATAGCCAAATACAATTAATAGAAAAGTGAAATAATAATGATAAGTTTAAATATAAGAAATAAAATACATTAAAATTAAAAAAAAAACTAAAAATAATATAAAATTAAAAGATTGGAATATTAAAAAATAATGAAAAGTATTTTTAAAATTTCTTTTGACATTTTACCTTTCATCACTGTAATATCTGTCTGTACAGTGGCATTTTCTTCCATTTATTCCCCAGTATCTTACTATTTTTCATTTTGTTTTCAAAGAAGTTTTAGGTCACAGTAAAGTCACATGCAGAATACAGGGGACTCTCATATACCCAACATCTCCCCTTTTCCTCCTTCCCATATTAATAATTTTTTATATGTGGATGGTACCTTTGTTATAACCGATATACAAATAGTGAAGTATAGCTACTAAACATGGTCAGTGGTTTACATTATGGTTTACATTTTAGACTGTACACTTTTATAAATTTTGATGATATTTAACACGGCCTGTGTCCATCATTGTAAGATCATGTAGAACACTTCCATTGCCCACTAAATTCTCCTTGTTCGATCTATTCTATTCCTCCCTCCTCCTCCCCTCGGGGCCCACAGCAACCCCCTGGCTTCACTCCTTGGATGACAAGATTCATAGTTACTTGCAACAACACTGAGGTCTTGACACACTGATTTGTCCTCCCCTGTTAGGAACCGCCCATGCTCTAGAGAGATTCCCACCTCTCTAGTTTTCTGTTTTTTGTTTTTTTCAAAGTAGTGGCCATTGTGAATGGTGTGAAATGATATCTCATTGTAATTTAGATTTACATTTTCCTAATAGCTAGTGACATTGAACATCATTTCACGTGTTTCTTGGCCATTTGTATTTCCTCTTTGGAAAAATGTCTATTCAAGTCTTTTGCCCATTTTTTAATTGGGTTGTTTGTCTTTTTATCATTGACTTGTAGGATATGGGTTTGTTTGTTTTTTTATGACTTCAAACATACCGTTAGGGGGACTTTCACAGGTTCGTGTGAGGTCTTAAGTACCACCTTAATCATGAGTATTTTTCAGGAACAAAGTTTTTTCTAAGGAAAGGTACATCATCCTTCCAAATGGCATTAAGTGACAAATATTTATTGAGTCTTCACTATGTGCCAGGCCAGATGTTCACAGTACAAAGTTGAATGAGATACAGTCCCTGCCTCTGAGGGTTTACTATCTAGTGGGGATTGACAAGTAGGTCAGCAATTACAAGCGATATGGAAGGGGGGGTGCTGTGATGGTGTTAGCAGAGGACACTGTGGGAGAGCAGAGAAGAATCCAAATCAGAGATTCCTGGGCAGGCTTAACCTTCAGGCCGAGTTCTAAGGGAAAGATGGAGTTATCTGGATGTAGAAGGCAAAGAAGGTCCTAGAACAGAGGCTCAAGACCATACACCATTTTTGGAGACCCACAAGTAATTCTGTGTGTCTCCTACCAGGGAACTGTAGGCCAAGAGGGAGAAACAGACAGGTAGGAACAGCCTCAGGAGAAGCCTTTACATACTGAAGGAGGGAGTGTAACCCTGATCTCAAAAGCTGTGTTTAAATCAGGGAAGTGATAGGCTTATATTTGCATTTTAGAAAGGTCATTCTGAAAATAGCTTGGTGACAGGATTGGAGACAGTACGTAAACAACATATCTTTTAGAAACCAGAAAATGATTGGCGCCTACTATTAGCAGTTGAAGTGAAAAAAAAAAAAAAGGTGCGTTATCTTATACAGGTAGACTCTGTAGGGCTTGGTGAAACTTGGTGAGGGATTGGATGTGGGGAACATGTAACAGGCCAGGAGTTTCCTAGTGTGGTAGATGTGGTGAGTTGCCAGAATAGGAAAGGCAACAACAAGCAGCAAGTTCGGGGGAGAAGACGGTGACTTTGCAACTGCAATGAGGCATCCAAGGTGACATGTCTGGGGCTGATGAGGTTTCAGATTAGAGAGATTCAGTAATTTTGCTTTTCTTGCTCTTAATTTAAATAGTTTAAATAGCAAGTAAGTTAAATATCTTAACTTTCTCTAAGGGTGCTCTAGTTAAATAGATTTTTATATGTGCTTTTAAAATTTTCTAGCAATGGTCAGATTAAAGGGGGAAAGAAGCTTATAATGATTGTAGAGATAAGGTATTGATTATAGTTTTAAATGCATCTTTAGCGCATAAAACAGTCTTTTTATTTTATTTTTTTAAACAAACAAATTTTATTGATACGTATTAATAAAGCATGCGATTCATCCAAAGTGTACACAGTGGTATTTGGTATAATCATAGTTGTGCATTCATCCCTTCAATCATTATTAGAGCATTTTTATTATTTCAATATAATAATAATAAAACAGACAAGACAATTCTTCACCTCTCAATTTCTCTGTTTTCCCTGCTGTACATAGCTGCTATTTCTGGCTGTTCTTCAACAGTTATTTATCTATTAAGCAGTTTTATTGAGATATATTCACATACTGTATGATCTATCCAAAGTGTATAATCAATGGCTTTTAGTATAATCACAGTGCTGTGCATTCATCATCACAAAAATGTATTAGAAATATTCCATTACTCCAAAAAGAAAAAACTCTACACCCCTTAACTTGCCTTCCTCAACCTTACGTAGCCACTAATCTAATTTCACCTCTATAAATTGATTTATATTTACATTTTATATGAGTGGTATCAGACAATATGTTACTGTATTTGTTCATAGTAGCTCAGTCATACAGTATTTGTCCTTTTGTGTCTGGCTTGCTTCGCTCAACATAATGTCCTCCAGGTTCACCCATGTTGTCATATGCTTTACAACTTCATTTCTTGTTACGGCTGCATAATATTCCATCGTGTGAATACACTACAGTTTGTTTACCCATTCATTGGTTGAGAATACTTGGTTTGTTTCCAACCTTTGGCAATCGCGAATAACGCCACTATAAACATCAGTGTGCAGATGTCTGTTCGTGTCACTGCTCTCAGTTCTTCTGGGTATATACCCAGTAGTGGTATTGCCGGGTCACATGGCAAGTCTATATTCAACTTCTTTAGGAACTGCCAAACAGTCCTCCACAGTGGCTGTACCATTCTACATTCCCACCAACAGTGAATAAGTGTTCCTATCTCTCCACATCCTCTCCAACACTTGTAGTTCTGTCTTTTAAAAAAAAAAAACAAATCAATTTTATCGATACATAGTAATAAAGCATACCATTTATCCAAAGTGTACAATCAATGGTATTTGGTATAATCACATAATTGTGCATTTATCATTTCAATCATTATCAAAGTGTTTTCATTATTTCAATAATAATATACAAAAGTCAGACAAACAAAAAAACAAGAAAATTCCTCACCTCTCAATCTCTCTGTCTCCCCTGCTCTACATAGCTGCTATTTCTGGCTATTCTTGCACAGTTATTTATTTGTTTATTAAGCAGTTTTATTGAGATATATTCACATACCATATGATCTGTCCAAAGTGTGTAATCAGTGGCTTTTTTTTTAGCTGTTAAAAAGCCCTTTGCTGTAAAATTGTAAAATAAATAGAAAAATAGATTGAAAGAAATTAAAAATTTTAAAAAAGAGTACAAGGTCAGGTTAGATGTAATATAATCAATTATAAAAAATAGCATGGCAAAAAACCTTTATAAATGTATATAATAATTCAAATATAATAGAAATCAGTTATAACATAGTCTAATTTTTATATTATAGTTCTAAGTATTAGACATAATCTCTAAGAATAAAAGTAATTATTGGTTTAGTTATTTAATTTCCATTTAGGCCATCATTCTTTCTAGATAAACAAATTCCTATTTGGGAATTCTTCACCTCTTATTGGAATGAATTACAGCAGATAACTTTTTGCCAACTCTTACTTTATGAAGCAGAAAAACTCAAAATCTTGTTCAACAGTAGTCATGCTAAATCATTATTATCCAGATAGATTATTTTTTAAAGTATGAATATTAAAGGGTTAAAGAAAAATGAAGTATCCAAAAATATATTTCTTCTCCAGTCCTCCTCAATTAAATACAAGTATTTATTTTATATGAAAAAAAATTACAGAATACTAATCACAGGAACAATTTGCCAGTTGCATGAGTAGTTATTGTCCATATACCATAATGTTGTTATTTTACGTTTATCTGGTCTACTCCAGCTCTGTTTTGGTTGCTATTCGCATGGAATACCTTTTTCCAACCTTTCACTTCTAACCTGGTTGTGCCCTTACACCCCGTGGGTCTGTTGTAGACAACATATAGATGGCACAAATTTTTTATCCATTCTATCAGTCTATGTCTTTTGATTGGGGAGTTCAATCCATTAACATTCAGAGTTATTACTGAAAAGGCATTACTTACTTCATCCATTTTGTCCTTTGGCTCTCTGTTGTCATATTTTTCTGTTGTCTGTCTTCTTATCCTT
The DNA here is from genome assembly GCA_029593785.1 of Cabassous unicinctus. Lineage (NCBI taxonomy): Eukaryota > Metazoa > Chordata > Mammalia > Cingulata > Chlamyphoridae > Cabassous > Cabassous unicinctus. The sequence goes on along the minus strand of JAQZBX010016776.1, from coordinate 22,720 downwards.
TAGTTCACCCTTCCTAATAATCTTCATTTCTAAACTCTTCTCCAAATCTCTCGCTCTTGTTTTTTCCTTTCAGGCTGCAGCACCCCTTGTAGTATCTCTTGCAAATCTGGTCTTTTGGTAACATATTCTATCAGTTTTTGTTTGTCTTTGAAGACTTTAAACTCACCCTCAGTTTTGAAGGACATTTTTGCCGGATACAGAATTCTTGGCTGGCAGTTTTTCTCTTTCAGTACCTGAAATACATCATACCACTTTCTTCATTCCTCCATGGTTTTTGATGAGAGGTCTGCGCTTAATCTTATTGAGTTTCTTTTATATGCGATGATTTGCTTTTCTCTTACTGCTTTCAGAATCCTCTCTTTATCTCTGATATTTCTCATTCTGAATAGTAGGTGTCTTGGGGTTGGTCTATTTGGATTTATTCTGTTTGGAGTGCGTTGTCCTTCCTGGGTATTGACATTTATCTTCTTCATAAGGGTTGGCAAGTTTTTGGTCATTATTTCCTCCAATATTCTTTCTGCCCCTTTTCTATTCTCTTCTCCTTCTGGGTCACCAATAAAGTGAATGTTTGTACGTTTAGCATTGTCATTCAGTTCCCTGAGATTCTGTTCCATTTTTTCCATTCTCTTCTCCTTCTGTTCTCCTGTCTTTTCCAGTTCGGAAGTTCTGTCTTCAGAATCACTAGTTCTGTCTGCAAGCAATTCAAATCTGCTCTTATGTGCCTCTAATGTATTTTTAATCTCATCCATCATGTCTTTCACTCCCATAAGGTCTGCTACTTTCTTTGCAGGCTTTCAGATTGTTCTTTATGCTCTCTCAGTGTCTTCTTAATATCCTTTATTTCTTCAGTCATATTTTCTTTAAATTCTTTGAAGTGATTTAGGAGAATTGTGTGATTATCACTGATTAATTATATTAATTCCTGTATCTTTTCAGAATATTTGGTTTGTCCTTTTGGCTGGACCATCTCTTCCTGTTTCCTAGTATGGCTTGTAATTTTTTGCTGATATCTAGGCATCTGAATATGTTGGTGAATTTACTCTGATGGCTAATTTTTCTCTCGTTTTTCTTTATTTCCCCATATCTTTTCTTTGATATTTGATTCAACTTATTCTAAGTCTTTAAAATTGCCCTGCTTAAGTTTTCAAAATTAAGCCAGGGACTCACTAGTGGGGCACAGATTGTCTCCCAGGAGTTGGATACAGAGAGCACGAACAGTTTTTGTCCATGCAGTTTCCAGACTGGCCAGCAAATGACGCTAGTCAGCGCACCTTTCCACAGAGGTGTTTTAGTCTTGGCTTTCCTGTGTTCCTGTGTTGAATCTCCAGATTGGAGATTCAGAGTGGGCTCTGCTGGCCAAATTCACTGAAGAAAAGCACTCTGACCTCCGCTTCCTTTTCCCTTGAAACAGCTGACAGGGAAGAAGATGTCTGTTCCCCTCTTAGTCGGCTACAGTGAGCCAAGGGTTTTACCCCAGCTTAATATCTTGGGGGTCGGGGAGGAGAGCCCTTCCCATTTGCCTCAGGGGCTTGGTAACTCACATTTGTCATTTTGGCTTCTTTGTCTCTCTGTCCCTCAGTTGTGCAGCACTGTCCTTGACTGCTGACACCCAAAGCAGGTCTCTCGGACAGCTTTTGCCTCTTTCTCCATTGTTTTTGTGAGAGCATTCACCTCTGCCTATTAGTCCATCGCCATCTTCCCTGACTTCATTTTCCTCTTACTTTTTAATGGACAAGCATGGGTGATTCTGGGGGAGCACAGGTGGTTATTTGATAGGGCCATGTGAGGGTTATATAACTCATTAGTTTTCCTAGCTCTGCATTCAAGAATCACATTTGGTAATTTTGTTAGTTTACCAAATTACCATCAGTTTTGTGTATGGAACATGGGTGGGTGATTTTTGGTAGGTGGAGTGATTATATAGCCTTGTGCTGTGTCACCATGGCTTCCTGATAACTATTCCTTTTTCCCCAATGAAGATGAATGCCTAAGTATGATGTATTCACTGCCCTTGTCTTCTTTGACCATATATTAGAAGTCTTTTCAGTTAAGATAAAATTTTTAGTTGAAATCCAAAGGAAAAAATATTTCAATTTCATATTTAAATATAGCTATACTATCTTATGTGTGACTCAGAACTCCTTGGGGCTTTTACAAATGATTTTAAAAATAAAGCACAAACCCATTATGTCCTAATTGTGTTTTAAAATCACCAACAGACATCAATAGTCTTTTATTATTGTATAATTTTCCATATTTAATATTTTAATATTATTACTCATTTTCCTTATGGTCTTCTGAAGAAATTTGAGGAAAACTGCCATGGAAACCAGTTGCATTACATTTTCATAATTAAACATCTATTCAGATTTTAATCATCCTTTGCCGTCCCTCCTAATTTCATGGGAACAGAAGGTCCTTGGTAAATGGAATCCGCTATGTGGTATTTTTAATCTAAAATAAATCTACAAGGATTATGAAATACTTGAAAGGTGGGCTTATCTGTCTTTGTATCCCCAGTCCCTAGCATCTTACCTGGTATACAGTAAGCATTAAATTGATGATGAATGAATAATATTCAACATTCAAGTTTTAGCTATTTTAGGAATATTATTCGATAGGTATGAGGGAGAAACGCCTGGGTTAACAAATTGAAACAAATGGCAAGGCAAATGATAAATATTTGGCAGTTTTTATTCCGTGAAGTTTATTTTCAGTTTCAGATGTAGCATCTCATGGTTCTTGGCAGACATCACATGATTTTCACATTTGATAAGCCATTATTATCCTTAGTAGTTACGTTATACTACATTATGTTAGTAGGACAGGCTAGAAAGGGCCATGATTTTCTGATTTCCAGTTCCCTGTGCAACCAAATTGTTTAAGTTCTTTGTCAAAAGAATTTCTGCCTATATTTAACTAACTCCTGGAATTCCTTCATCAATATGCCTGGAATACAACCATGATTTCCTGATTCCCATTTCCCTATTGTTTCCAAATACATGAAACTCTAAATGAAGACTTGCTTTGTTTTTACATTTAACTTACTCTTGGAATCCTATGATTTAAAAAGTAATATTGCAGTTTCAGTTGGGAAGAGTAGAAATGTTTATACTTTGAAAAATCATCCCTCTCAAATCTACTTTCCATTTTCTTGCAAAGACACTTTTTACAAGATGGTTTACATCCATTAGTAAAGGGTCACAGTTTCTATTCTGTATATGTGATGTCACCAAAACATTAATTAAACTCTAGAATGTGTGAATAAAACATATCCTGTCCTTATCCAAGAGAAAAAAAGAGATTGAGACTATCTTAACTTTCTTAGCCATTTTATTTTTTTACTATTTATAATTATGTTAGATGGTCATTCTTTAATTTCAAAGTAAAATCAATTAGTGTTTTTTAAGTACTGTACATTAGAGCAATATATTACTTCTTTGAAAAGAAAACTCTTTTAGACTTATTTCAAAAGATAAATAGCTAAATTGGTAACTCTTTAATTATGTGGTTATAAAACAAAGATAAATTAACAAAACGGAGTGTTCAACTTTATTTTGTATAATAGAATAGAGCTTGGAAAAACATTCTGATAAATCTCAGAAACATCATTAAATGTTTAGGAGATATAAAAAGAGCAAAACTGTTATTTTAGGTTGCTTGTTTGACAGCTCTTCCATAAAGTTCTATCTGAAGCTTCTCAGACCCAATGGCTTTGCCCTAAACACTCCTCTCTTTTGATTTTTCCTGTTGGCCCAAAGATTTTACTTTTACTTCATTTGAACAGTTTTAACAAAGTAGGTGTTATTCTTCTTGGGTTTTCTCCTGCTGTAACAAAATCAGTTATCGGTTTATCTATAAATGTGGTAGACAATATTAAAAATTTTAGTTTATTAAGTTTATTGTTTCCCTTTTGGCCTTTAATTTTTGTTTTTACATCTGGAAACTTGGATACGTTTCTCAAAGGTCTCGTAATGAGAAAATCATTTAGTGTCATCTGAATTCTTCACATACTTATTCCTTCCCAGAACCTGTCTCTAATGGCCTTTAGATACAAAGATACAGTCAGACTTGATGAGAGAGATGCAAGATGGCATTCCCAGAATATCCCACTAAGTGTGTGTGCACACATGTGTGTTTAGCATATTAGGATCATGAAATTTGAGCACTGGAAGATGATTAAAGGTCATATTTTATGTGAAAACAAGGCCTGAAGAGGGTCGATGGCACAGTCACAGCTACAGAACTTTTAAGGGACAGAGCTAGAACTTAGGCTCGTTTCTTTATGACTTAAACCCATGTCCAATTGCATGATCTCTGAGCCAGGCTACTGGAATTTCCCCAACCCATACTCCTCTTGGGTGCAGATAAAAGTGGAGAAGTTTCCCACAGGAAGAGAGGAAAAGGAAAAAGGTACAGAAACAGTTCTCAGAATGTGGTCTGCAGAGCCCTGGTACTCGTTCTCAAAAATAAATGAAAAGCAAGTCATTCACTTCAAGGAAAACAATTGGCAGTATTTGTTAGCAATGATGAAATTAGATCTTTCAAGCAAAACTCAGAATTTTGAAAACTTGTATCTGCCACCGTGAGCCTGACAGTTTCACGATACTTAAAGAATTTTTTGATGAGGATAGGTGGTGATTTTAACAAATGTGATTTTTTTTTCACATTTGTAATGAAATGTGTTAATATTTGGAAGCTCTTCATAACTCAGTGAGCCAGTATTTTTTCAAATGATCAATGCATACTGTTACAAAATCACATGTAGGTGAAAAAAAGTCCATTCCGAGTACAAGCTAAACCCAGTGGATTTTAAGGAAAGAGAATATGAAAAGTTCATTGATGCGGTTTCAGATATTATAGCCTTGCTCAGTATTTGCCATTAGAATTATATCCCTGACTTGAGGTAGAAATATTTGTTTATTTTCTCCATTTTTGTTGAAGGAAGTAACTATTTTCTTTTTAAAGGTTTCAATCAAAACTGGTTTGAACCTCTTAGGGTGCTTTCAGCTCCATATAACAGAACATCTAACCCAACTGGTTGAAACAGTAACGTAATTTATTGTCTTACTTAACTGAAAGATGGCAGGTAGGGCAGGCTCCAGAGTGGGTTCATTCAGCAGCTTAATGCCATCATCAGGTGCCCAGCTTCGTCCCATCTCTCTGCAGTTCTGTCCTCAGGAGAGGCTCATGCTCAGACTAATAGCAAGAGATGGTGGCAGCAGTTTCAAGTGCCACAGCTGACACAGTAGTGCTCAGGAGAGAAGGGGAGTTTTTTTCCTTGTGTCTCCTCCTCAGGAGGAAGGAGTTCCAGAAACTGCCTAGCAGACTTCTCCTCATGCTTCAATGGCGAGGATCGGGTCACATGCCAGTCCCTATTCTTGTCACTGCCAAGGGCAATGGGCCTTCTGTAATTGGCTTAAAATAATCATTTGGGGTCTATGGATGTGAGGAAGTCAACCACAATGTCTTGGTTATTGAAAAAACAAAGTCCTTCATACTTACCCAATTAACTGAAAATTCACTTGCACGGGGGCTCAATAAAAGAGGTGGTGTTAATCTGTGGAAAGAATTCTAAGCCTGAGAATCGATTCCTGGGGTCTGAACCCCGCCCAGCACTGGTTAGCGACGTAGCCCTTTCCTGGCCGTGATGCCCTGGTCTGTAAATGAGGGCTTGGACTAGGGCACTAGTTTTGTGATCCTTCAGTCCATCTGTTCATTTCTTCACTCGTTCTTTCAGCAGATATTGACTGAGTGCTTACTCTATCGTGTATGGCACAATGAAGGATACAACTAGGCACTGAAATGTTGCCTGTTTAACCACAACAGATGTTCTTCCACCTGCAATACACACACATTGAAAGCCCAAAGGGGAGTAGTAAAATCCAAACTGTTTCTCCCGTCAAATAAATTGTTTAATGCCCTCAGCAAAGAGCCCTTGCCATAAAAGCTCATCAGTGAGCAGTTACATCATGAGAGTTCTCTTTCATCTTAGCAAAATGTAAAATATACTCAGAAATGAGAACATGGGGCCCCAAGTATGTTCCGAAAAAGAGAAGTCTTTGGCTCGGGAAAGGTGCTCATGGGCCTGGACTGGCTATGGTTGTTCCAGCTCCCTTGTTATCAGAAAGAGTGATGTGGAGAAGTGGGCTGTGAGGAGAGCAGAAGACGGCCATGAGAAGCAAAACCGTGTTCTCAGTGAATACCCAAGGGCGCTCTTAGATTTTGTTTTTCAGATAAGATGCTTTGAGCTTTTAGTTTTTAAAACCAGGCTGCTAAAATTCTGCAGACCTTTCTCGCATGCAGTGTTAGTTAATTTTTCACATCACAGGAAGAGTTGAAATAGGTAGGAATGTTTATTCCAGAGAAGGGAATTGGAAGCCATGCGGTCACCCCCTGAAGTAATATTTGAATCACTGTCAAGTGAATCAGGCCTTCTTGAGTTCCTTTGAGAACCAAGAAGTGGAACACATGGGAGGACGACTTAGAGTCTCTGAAAATAAAATCTTTCCAGCAATTAGAGCTATCAACAATGAAATGTAAGCTTTCTATTATTGAAAGATGTGAGTTCCCTGTTACTGGGACTACTCAAGTAAGGGCTGGATAACCTTCTGTGAGCAGTGTTGAGAGTTTCTTTATTTGGTCTGAGGTTGGACAAGACGATTTGGAAGGAAGGTCATCTCCAAGATTGTATAGTTATTATCACAGCCATGAGTTATCTGATGGCTGGGATCATTTAGCAGCTTGAAACAGAAAGGTGGTTCGTTTATTCATTAAATATTTATTAAACCCCCACTATGTGTCAGGCACGTTTTTAGACTCTGGGGATGCAGTAAAGAACAAGACCAACAAGGCTGTGTCTCAGAGTTATAATGTTCTAGGGTTGGCAGATTGGAATTGAACTAATAAACAAATAAATAAGACAATTTCATAGTAGGATAAATGCCCAGAAGAACACAGACCAGGGGAATGGGAGAGTGGTTGGGACAGGTATAAGTTGGAAATTATTTTAGATTAAGTATTAGGGAAGGCCTCTGAGGAGTAAACGATTGAGCTGAGACATGAATGGAAAAAAGGAGTCTGCCATGAGATGAGTGGGGAAGAGTGTCAGAAGCACTGCATGAACTTTTGCAGAAGATGAGGGCAGGAACAAGTGTGGCATGTTGGAGAAGCCAACAGAGGCAGAGTGACAGGCAGAGGGGAACATGGTGTGGATGGAGTAAGGCATAGGTAAGGGCCAGAGCTCTCAGGGCCTCTAGCTAAGGAGTTTAGATGCTGTTCTGAAACCATCCAGGGAGACACCACTGGAGAATGTGAAGGAAAGAGTGGCATGATCTGACCTACAATCTCTAAAAGATGACTGTGGGTACTTTCTGGAGGATGGATTGTAGGGGGCAAGGGTAAAGCAAAGGGTGAAAAAGGTAGAACTCAGAAGAAGCATGGTTTCACAGAAGCTGAGAGAAGAAAGTGCCTCAAGAAGGAAAGAGTGGGTGACAGTGTTGAATACAGGAAAATGATGATCGATTTAGGCAACAGAAAGGTTGTGGATGACCTTGATGATTTTCTATGGGGTGGTGGCCATGGGAGCCCATTTGGAGTGAATTTGGGGGAGGGGAATAGAAAGTGAATAGAAACCACTCTTTCAAAAAATATTGCTGTAATGGGGTGCAAAGAAATAGGACTGCTTCTGGAGGAGAATATGGATTGTTTCTAAAGTAGGAGCTACCACAGCAGATTTTCTGTATGCTGATGAAAAGGAGTCTGCAGAAAGGCATATGCTGGCGATACTGGACCAAGAGTGGATAATTGCAGGAGAGAGATCCTCAAAAGGGTACTATGAATTGCTTTTTAAATTTTCTTTTAAATCCACAATTTCATTACCTTTAGTGGTGTTGGAATTTTCTTATATTAAGTTAACCATACGAAATTACCAGTACTCACACATTTTAGACCTACAAAAACAGCAATTTCCTAAGATTCTACCTGATAGTTTGACAAACGATTTTAAATTTCTCTCATAGGGGCTTTATAATTTATACATTTAAAATTTTAAAACCATCTCAAACTTATCTAAAAGTTGCAAGTATGGCACCAAGAACATGTTTTCCCAAACCATTTTTTTAAACTACTTTTTTTTTTTTTAAGATTTATTTATCTCTCCCTACCCTCTTGTTGTTTGTGCTCACTATCTGTTTGTTGTGTGCTCGTCTTCCTTTTAGGAGGCACCGGGAACCAAACCCAGGACCTCCCATGTGGGAGGGAGGTGCCCAATAACTTGAGCCACTTCCACTCCCCGCTTTGCTGTGTCCCCCATTATGTTTTCCTCCTTATGTCTCTTGTTGTGTCATCTTGTTGCATCAGCCTACCACACCAACCCGTCATATCAGCTCGCTGCCTTGCTTGTCCCCTCTAGGAGGCACTGGGAACCGCACCCGGGACCTCCCCCCGCCTCCATGTGGTAGGCTGCCTGAGCCATATCCGCTTCCCTCCCAAACCATTTGAATGTTGTAGATCTAAAGTCCTCATCTCCCCAAATACTTTAATGTATATTTCATATAAATAAGAACATTCTCCTGCAAAACCACAATGCTATCATTAACACCTGGAAACTAATGTCAATATATTGCTACCATCTAATCCTCAGACCCTGTTTTAGTTTGCTAAAAGCTGCTGGGAACAATATACCAGAAATGAGTTGGCTTTTACAATGGGAATTTATTAGGTTAAAAACTCAGTTCTGAGGCTAGGAAAAATGTCCAAATCAAGTCATCAAGCGAAGCGCTCTCCCTGAAGGTCAGCTGCTGGCGATCCTGGACTCATGCCACATGGCAAAGCACAGTGGCGGTTCTGCCGGTCTCTGCCTTCTGCTTCAGGTTCACTTTCTCCCCAAGCTCACCTGTGGGTGATTAGACGTGTGGCTCATCTCTCCCCTCTCCTCTGGGCCTCATCTCCTTCAGCTTCTGGGTAAAGTGGCTTCCTCGGCTCCTGGGGCCTTTTCTTACAGCCTCTGTGTTCTCTGTCTCTATGGCTTTTTCCTGTGTCTGATGTGCTTAGTCTTTCATTTATAAAGGACTCTAGTAAGATTAGGATCTACCCCGGGCAACGCCCTACTGGAGCAATCTAATCAAATGGCCCTTAACTGATCTAATCTAATTAAACTTTTACAATAGGTTCGATTTAAGAACATAATTTTCTGAGGTCCACATAAAAGACTCAAACCAACACAGACCCCATTCAAGTTTTTGCCAGGATCTAGTCCAGCATCTCACGTTGCATTTATTTTTCAGTCTCCTTCATTCTAAAACAGTTCCCCAGTCTGCCTTGATTTTCATAACTTCGACACTTTTGAAGAATACAAGCCAATTATTTGTAGACTGGCCCTCAATTTGGGTTTGTCATGATTATATTTAGGTTATGAATCTTTGAAGACAACCTTCAAATTGGCCCTGCTGTCTAATATTCATACCCGATGTCATCTCCTCCCATATTGTGCCAGGACTGATCTTTGTGACAAGAGCATGCAGCAGTAGTGGTCTGGTTACAGAAGTTCTCTTTTGGATCCCGTGCCTTGGGACAAGCCAGCTTCCATGTTGGGAGCATCACAGTGGATAGGCCCCCACAGTAAGGAACAGAGGCCTTCAGCCACCAAGTCAGTGAGAAGCTGTATCTGCCAACCATATGAATGAGCTTGAAAGCCAATTCTCCAGCCCACTTAAGCCTTCAGCTGGCTCTAGCCTAGGTCAACAGCTTTACTGAAGCTTCTTTGGAGAACTTGAACCAGAAACACTCAACTGAGCCACTCCCAGATTCCTGGCCCCCAGAAACTGTGACATATAGCTTGTTAGTTTATATGACTAAGTTATGGAGTAATTTGTTACACAGCAATAGGAAATTAAACAGTCAGGAATAGCACAGTAGCGATACTGGGTTTTGCTCATTGCATACTAACAGGTGGCACACAATTTCTACTTATTCTGTTATAATGATGTTCATTTTGATCCCTTGATTAAGGCTTTCCAGGCTTCTCCACTGTAGAGTCATTTTTCCCCCTTTTAATTGGTGAATAATTAGAGAGAGATACTCTGAAACTATGCTAATATCCCTTTATTCATCAGACTTCCCATTTATTTCATTTATTTATGAATATCAGTATGGGCTCTTGGTTTCTTATTTTATTCAGTAGGATACTGTCTGTTACTGTCATTTATTTTGATGCTCAAATTGTCCCAGATTTCACTAGTGAGGCTCCCTTCAACCTGGCTCCTGTGTCCTTTGCATACGTCCTCATCTTCTTGAGTACATTCTTGATTTCAGGCACAAGATGTTCTAGGCTCATCATGTTCTTTGCCTGACCTATCCCTGAAATCAGTCATTTCCCCAAGGATCCTGGTTTTTTTTTTAGTGGAAAACAGTATTAAAGCCATGATCTGGGCACTAGCTGTGCCTATTGCTCTTTGGGTTGTCACTTCTCCTAGGCTCGCTCAATGCACACACACACTTTTACATATATACATATAGATGTATATATACTTAAATATACATGTATGTTTAAATCCATAAGTTCATACTGATACCTCTAATTCCAGGATACCTAGGGTTTATTCTAGTCCTCTTCCTTTCTGTATTTGTATCTGCCCTCTCCAACAGTAGAAACCTGACTCCCACTTCCCTTATTAAATTTACTTATTTGATCAGCGCCTACATCCACAGCCAATATCCATCACTGCTGCATCCACCCTTCCCTCCCCACCCCACCCCGTGCATACCCTCCTCATTCCCTTGGGCCCCAGGCCACCCCTGCACAGGGATGCCCACTCCTCCCTGCCCAGGATCTGACCTGCCGTATCGGGATGCCTCCCCACCCTGGATCTGCCCTCTGCAGGGATGTCCTCCTCACCTTCCTGGAGCCCTGATTCCCCCCACCAGGCAGCCTCCTCCATGCCCCAGTGGGGATGCCCCGTCACCCTGCTGGGGCTCCGACACCCCACTTCAAGCTGCCTCTTGGTGCAGATGTTTACCTTGCTCTGCCCCATCTAATGGCTTTGGATTGACTTACTCTGAAGGGGACAGGGAAGAACAGGGCTTTAGGATCTCATAATGGGTGTTGACACTGAAAGGGACATTCCATACTCCACAGCTGAGTTTCAAATTTCTTCTGCAGTGGTGGATTCCAAACTTCTGGTTACACAAGAATATGTTGGGAAACCTGTTGAAAATACAAATCCCAAAGCAAACAACAATCAAACAATAAAAACAGGGGCAACTGAACTGTCCCTAGAAAGCGGTTGTCGCTTATAGGGAGGCAGTCAATTTTCATTTTGGGCTTTGGTTACTTTTAAAATTTTCTATGTGTATGCTTTTATTTTTATTAAAGATATTCACAGATTATGGGGCATGTTTGTTTTTTTTTTTTTATCTCCTTTACAATTTTCTGTACTAAAATCATAATTAGCATTATTATTTTTTAAACAAGGAATCCAAAATGCAGACTTCAAGTTTCTATTGCTAGTGATTCTGATTCAGCACACCCAGATGAAGGCCTCGGACTCTGTGCTTTATGTCGTTCTCCATTTGAATGTAATGCTTCAGCCAGGCTGGGGAACTACAGCTCTGAGCCCTTCACAGGAGTTCCCTCAGCAGCTGCCAGCACATCCGTTGGACAGGGCACCTGACACTGCAGCACAGACAAACTGACAGAGATGAAGCCACACGAGTGTCTTTCTGAAAATTCAGGACAGTTAGGTTTTGTTTTGAAAGCTCATGATCCTACCAATATCTCCTTCCAAAAGATGGTTTTCTCTAATTCTTACTGTCAGTAAAGTGAAAAAAAAACTCTGAAAAGATGCAGGTTAAGTACTCTTCAAATCTGTCAAGTCATCAACAACCAGGGCAGTCTGAGAAACTGTCACAGCCAAGAGGAACCTAAGGAGACATGGCAACTAAATGTAATGTATCCTGGCTGGGGTCCTAGAACTGAAAAAGGGCATTAGGTAAAAACTAAGGAAATATGAATAAAGTGTGGACTTCAGGTAATAATAGTAATAATCAATATTGGTTCATTAATTTTAATAAATTCTGCCATATTAGTGGAAAACATTAATGATAGGGGAAACTTGAGTGTGGGGTTGCTTTACTTTCCTGGCTGCTGAAACAAATACCATGCAATGGGTTGGCTTCAACCGTGGGAATTTATTGTCTCATGGTTTTGAGGCCAGTAGAGTCCAAAATGAAGGTGTCAGCAAGGCGATGCTTTCTCCCAGAAGACTGTGGTGTTTTGGGCTGGCTGCTGGCGATCCTTGGTCCTTGGCTTTTCTGGCACATGTCAATGCACATGGCAGCCCCTCCTGGTTTCTCGGTTCCATTGACTTCCAGCTTCTGGCTGCTGCCTGTCATTTTCTCTCTGTTTGATCTTCCCTATAGGCCTTCGGTAATAGGGTTAAGACCTATGCTGATTCAGCTGGGCCATACCTTAACTGAAATAATCTCATCAAAAAGTCCTATTTACTAGAGTTCACATACACACACAAGAATGGATTAAATTTAAGAACATGTTTCTCTAGGGTACATAGACTCCAAATCACCACAGGGGTATATGGGAACTCCCTGTATGCTCTTTGCAATAATTCTGTAAATCCAAAATGGTTCTTAAATCAAAAGATTTTTTTGTAAAGTAGGTTACAAGAGATGTAATGATGTGATGGGGCAAACTCAGTGGTCACACTGGGTAAACGATCAGGAAATGTGGGCGTATCTGAATGGGTATGAGGAATAAATGTAGGGTGTCATTGTCTCCAGGTGGGAGATAAGACACTTGGCCATTACTCCAACTCATTGGGTTAAGTTCCCAGGAGTGACAGGCCACTGCTTCTGCTATTCCAGGAAATGTGAGGACAGAGGGACAGATTGCTCCCAGAGGTCACTGTGTAAACCAGCTACTCATTTATCAGAGCTACTCATTCTTAGTGAGTAGCTGCCCTGAGGGAGCATCTGGCCCTTCTACAGGCAGGGAGAGAGGATGACTCTGGGGGATGGCAGTTAGTCTTTGCCCTTGGAGGACACCGGTTAGGCGTTTGATGTACAGCCTGGCCTCTCAGAACAGACCCGGTGCTGTGTGGATTAACCAGCCCCTGTTGCCGTGGCTCAAAGGCAGGTGTTTCCTCCTTAAACAACAGTTGAAATGTTCAGGTTGTATCCTAAAAAACAATGCAGCCAAATATTGTTGGCTCTTCTCCTGGTGTTTGTAATAATGAACGTATCTGAAACAGAGAAAAACTGCATTTCTTTGTATACTATGATAGATAATATGCCCTACAAATGGCAGGAAAACCATACATGCTTCATTTTTATAAAACCACAGGATCTTTTAAAAAACACAAATAGCACTTTTATTTTACAGTTCTATGGAGAAAATGTGCCGTACCTGGACCAATAAAGTGTATTAATGACAATGGCCAAAACATAAAAGTACCCCCATTGCCACTCATATATGTGCCTGTGGTAGACTATCCCTTCTCTTTCCTTGGGGAGCAGACATACATGTGCTTGGTGGACAAAAGTATACTCCCCTGCCAGAACCATCTGAGAACAGGAGTCAGCTGGGAACCTGGGTACCTGCTTCTGGTTAAAACGAGAGAGCTGGAGATGGGTGTGCTTTACTCATTAGCTAGCTGTTTTGGTCAATGTTCAGTACAGAAAGCATAATCCACTCTAGCTAAAGAGAAGTGATTTATTATAGGATTTTAGGTGGCCTTCAGAACCTCTGGGAGGTCTGAAGAAACATACTCTAGACCAAGCTTCCAGGAATGACTCCCAAAACTATATGGCAGGCCATCAGAGTAGCCACTGTATCTGATCTGCCTCTGATCTGCCTTGATCAGGAAGCTTTCACAGCAGCTGCTGGCTCCAAAGTCAACCATCTCAGCTATAATCAGGAAGCCACTGAATCAGGAAGTCACCACCACAGTGGCCGGCTCGAGAACATGCTGCCTCTACCACAGTCTGCAAAATGGATACCCTATCCCTGTCTCTCTACACATGATTCAGTTCCAAATCAAAGCCTCATGTGAATACAAGTGGTTGGTAGAATCTAAATCACGTTTTGAACCATAATTGCACGCAAGTCTGGGAAATTGTGTTGTTTTTTTTCTTTTCAGCCTCTGCATACTAGAAGGGAGGTTTAAGTAGATATTACGGGATCTAATTTATGCTGTCTGCCACAGTCTGTCCTTCTAGCTCCCCAATTATCCATGCATACGCTTCTGTCAGTCTAGCCCTCTTCTCTCCTCAAGTTATTGTAACCCACTCAAAATCCAAGATCTCTGGGTTATGTGCAGCTCTCTTTTTCAGGTCTAGATGAGGCTTCTTGTGATCAACTGACCTGTAAACTGTCTGCTGCCAATATACTATGGTGGCAGAGGAAAAGAAAAACTCTCAGAAAGGGAGACAGTGGGAAACACAACCATCATTTGTCCTTCACAGTGCTCAGATCCCACTAGGCAAGAATGGTGATGATACCCTGCTTGCGTAGTGGGGTTCAGTTCCTTGGGTAGCCGTCTGGAAGGAGCTCTCTTGTCTGTTAAGCCCCGTGGCTCAACTCTAACCAGTGTACTAGCCATCTCTTATTAGCTGCAGTAAAGGTGTCGCTCATAAGGCAGTTTTTCTAACTCTGCTTGTACTTCTGCTGCTATATAGGCGAGGCTGGTTGGCTACATGTAGATAAACCTCAAGATTAAGAGCTCTGCCTCCTCACCTACTTTCCCCCCAGCTAGACTTTGCATCACTAAGATAGCTGCCAGATCTGGTCCTATGCAGTATGGAGCAGTCCCTGCGGAGGGCAAGTTCTGAAGGAGTAGAAGTAGGAGTCAAGCTGTGTAGCCCTGCAGGCAACAGCACATCAGATTCAGGGATCAGTTTTGGAAATGGGTGAAAAAAATATTTTTAAAAGTAGATATGCTGGGTAGGTTCTAGGAAGAAGAAAGCAACAGTGTAGCTTTTAAATCTCTGAATTTCCACACAAAAACAGAAAGAACAACTAGATACACATACTCATACAGGTGGTGGAGGCAAACCACCAGCAGCCACAAGACGGGCTTGTCATGTTTGTACAGGAAGAAGGCGTGGAGTAAGGGGACAGCGGAAGGACCCAAGAGCAAGAGGAACCCAGAATAGCCAACAGGCATTCACTAGAAATCATAGTGGGCTCATTTGAACACAGCGGCTGAACCCGGAAGGAGCTTTACCCAATTCAGTACTAGGGGAGTGCAAGGGAGGGGTTCCTGATGAAGTCCTGAAAGGGGCTGAAACAGTCTAGGCCACGTAAGTACTTGAAATCAAAACACCCAGAGCTCCCTTCCAGGACTGGGAACCCATCTGAGGAGAAATTGCTGATGGTGGAGTTACAAATGAGCAGGACAGTGACAGTAAAGATGAAAGAAACAGTCCAAATAAAAGTGAGGAAAGGGAACACAAGAAATCTCAGATTGCAAGCTGCCATGGTTTTGAACGCTTCACGCAAACAACTAGAGGGAATTCTGTTAAGTTAAAAAAGCTTTCCTAAACCACACCTTCTAAAAGTGCAGGGATACTAATACAGCATAATGAGCAATAAAACGTATCAAGGGGGCCGCGTGGGGACTGCGATCAACTATCCCGATCAACTATCCCGCAGCCGAATTGCAGCAGGGAGTTTCCTGCTGTCCACAGCGGTGCGGGTGTATTTAGTCTCTGGGGGGGCCCAGACTGCCAAGGAACTCCTGGAAGTGAAACCCTCAGAGCTCAGCAAAGACGTTGGGCTATCTAAAGAGGAAGCCTTAGAAACGCTACATATTATAAGAAGAGAATGTCTCTTAAATATACCAAGACAGGCTGGTACTATCTGAGGCCAAAAGTGTACAGCACTGGAACTTCTTGAGCAGAAGCATACTCAGGACTTCATAATTATGTTCTGTTCAACACTAGATAATATTGTTGGGGGTGGAGTACCCTTAACCAAAACAACAGTAATCTGTGGTACACCCGGTGTTGGAAAAACACAATTATGTATGCAGTTGGAAGTAGATAGGCAGATACCAGAATGCAAGTCAGGCAGTTTTTATTGATACAGAGGGAAGTTTTATGGTGGACAGAGTGGTAGACCTTGCTGCTACCTGCATTCAGCATCTTCATCTTATAGCAGGAACACACATGGGAGAGGAGCCCCAAAAAGCTTTGGAGGATTTCACTCTTCAAAATATTTATTATTTTTGTTGTCATGATTACACAGAACTTTTGGCACAAATTTATCTCCTTCCAGACTTCTCTTCAGAGCACTCAAAGTTTCAATTAGTGATAGTGGATGATATTGCTTTTCCATTTTGTCGTGACCCAGATGGCATTATCACTTCATACTCGGTTACTAAATAGCCTAGCCTAGCAAATGATCAGTCTTGAAAATAACCACAGATTATTGTAATTTTAACCAAGCAGATGACAACAAAGTTTGATAGAAATCAAGCCTCACTGGTTCCTGCTTTAGTCTCAGGGATTTAGAGATGGTATTGCTGCAACTGCATGTTCATTGCCAATAGAAGCTTCATTGAATTACCAGAAATGGTCATGAGAATCAGAAGAAGAGCAGAAATCCAAAGATTAATCTCAAAGTATGCAACTGTATTGATGCCTTGACATTTAATGTGTACAAGTAGTAGACACATTACTTTAAAATGTAAACACATACTATGGCATGAATGAATCAGAAATATACTGAAGTGAATGGGAAAAATAACTAATGAATCTAATTCTCTGAAAAAGTTATTTTAAAGCACTGTTCTGCTATTTTGTTCTGTTTTCATTTTCTGTAATGTTCAGAAGAGATGATATATTGTGTTTCACAAAGGTGGAGAGCCGATTTCATATGGCCAATCTGAATTTTTCATTCAGAATGCCCCCATTTCTTTGACAATTGCTTAGAAAATCTTTTGTTCTCTGTTTAAATGCAACTTTGATAACTCTTAAAAATGACAGATTTTTCTTGTTTTAAAGAAAAGATAGCACCATGAGTCGGTATATTATTATATTCAGTTATACGGATAAAAGAAAATTTTAACTGACCAAACTGATTTTAGTAACCTCTCTCCTAAAATCTAAGCCTTTTGTTTAGTTTTCTGTGTTGTTTTAAAATGTTAAAGGAATGTCTTTGGAACTCTTATCTCATCTAGAAATTGTCTAGAACATATATCTTCTGGAACAGGTTGATAAACTCACAATTATTCTACATTTTTGAATCCTAGTATGATCCATTCTAGAATTCTAGGTGTATTATCATTTTCCTTTGAATAACCTTAACCCTATTTGAAAAAATTAAAAATTTTCATTCTCAAATTTTCAAAAACATCTGAAGATATTTTGGCACTTGGTTATTCTTGGTACTCTCAATTCATTAACAAAATTTACTTTGATTCCCAGTGGAAGAAAATTATTTAAATAATTTAATATTAGGTACTGTGGTAAGCACATTTTCCAGATTTTAGTGACAGGTGGTATTTCCTGTACTAGATTGTACATCAAATTTATAAAATTTCTTCAGTATAACTATTCTGCAATTGATTATATAGAAAACCATAGTTAACCAGGGCTTTGAGATTGAATGGGGGCATGCTAACAATTATGCCAGGACAATGGGCATAACCCTGATTATTGACGCTATTTCAGTTAAAGTGTGACCCATGTTTGGGATGGGTCTTAATCCTATTATTGGAATCCTTTATAAACAGAATGACTACAGAGAGAAAAAGAGAAAGCCATGGAAGCAAGAAGCTGAAAGCAATGACACCAGGAAGAGAAGGAGAAACTATATACTGCCGTGTTCCTTACCATGTGGCAGAGGAGCCAAGGATCACTGGCAGCTGGTCTTCAAGAAGAGAGTATCGCCTTGATGATGCCTTGATTTGGACATTTTCTTGGCCTCAAACTGTAAGCTAAGAAATTCCCATTGTTTAAGCCAACCCATTTAATGGTATCTACTTTAAGCAGTCTAGGCCACTAAACCAGTTCTAAATGTACTCAAAGAAAACATGGGCAAAGAACTAAAGGAAATCAGGAAAATTATAGATGAACCCAAAGAGAATATCAATAGAGAAATGGAAATTATGAAAAGGAACCAAAAAGAGCTGAAGAACACAGTAACACAAGCAGATTACAACTGGCAGATGAAAGAGTCTGTGAATTTGAATATAAGACAGTTGGAATCATCCAGTCTGAAGAGCAAAAAGGAAAAAATGAAGAAAAATGAACAGAGCCTGAGGAGCCTATGGGCACTATCAAGCATACCATTATACACGTTGTGGGAATCCCAGAAGGAAAAGAAAGAGGGAAAGGGGCAGAGACAATATTCAAAGAAACAGTGGCTGTAAACTTACCAAATATAATGAAAGACATGAATATATACTTCCAAGATCTTCGATAAAATCCAAACAGAATAAATCCAAATAGACCCACATGGCACTATGTTATAATCAAACTGTCAAATGCCAAGGTTAAAGAATTCTGAAAGCTGCAAAAAGCAACATGTCACATACAAAGGATCCTCAATAAGATTAAGTCCCAATTTCTTATCAGAAACCATGGAGTCAAGAAGACTAAAAGTGCTAAAAGGAAAAAAAAAAAAAAAGTCAACCAAGAATTCTGAATCTGGCAAAACTCTCTTCCCAAAAATGAAGGAGCACTTAAGACATTCCCAGATAAACAAAGGCTGAGGGACTTCTTCACTACCTGATCTGCCCTATAAGAAATGCTAAAGAGAGTTCTTCAAGTTGTAAGGACAAAACACTAGACAATTGACTGAAACCATATGAAGTTATAAAGAACTCTGGTAAAGATAATGACATTATTAAATATAAATATCAGTACTATTGTATTTTGGGTTGATAACTTCACTTTTGACTTCCTACAGGATCTAAAAGCCAAATGCATAAAATATAATTATAAATAAATGATTGTGGACTCATAGTGTATAAATATGTAATTTATGACAAGAACTGTATGAAGATGGGGGATGGAGGACTATAGGAACATAGTTTGTGTATACTATTGAAGTTAAATTGGTATCAAAGTAAACAAAATTGTTACAGTTTTAGGATGCTAAATTTAAGCCTTATGGTAACCACAAAGAAACTATCAGAGAATATGCAAACTCTCAGAGACAGAAAGTAGAGTATAAGTTACCAGAGGTGGGGGCCAGGAACAAAGGGTGTGTTACTATAAATTGAGTATAGAGTTTCTGTTTGGGATAGATGGTGGTGAGAGTACTGCAACATTCACAATGCGATTAATCCACTGAACATATGCTTGGGAGGGATTGAGATGGAAAGATTTATGCCATATGTATGTTCCCACAATTGAAAAAGAAAGAAAGAGAAACTAAAGAGATTATGACTACTAAGTGCAATACCTGATACTGAATATAATCTAAGAATGGAGGAGAAAAGGCTCAAAAGGATATTACAGGGCTTAAGAAAGAATTGGAATGTAGAATGTAAGCTTTATATCAATGTTAATTCTTTTAACTTGGTAACTGCCCTTAAGGTGATTACGTAAGTGATTGTAGAAAATGTACATGGAAGTATTATGTGTTCAAGGAGTATGATGTGTGCTGCCTGCTCCCAGATGTTCAGAAGATGGATGGATGGATGGATGGATGGATGGGTGGATGGATGGATGGGTAGGTGGGTAGGTAGGTAGACAGACAGACAAAGAGGAAGGAAGGAAGTTTGAAATTATTTCTAAATAAAACATTAAAAAAAGAACATGGAGAAAACTAATATCCCTAGAGACAATGAAAGCATGCCAGAAAAACAAGTCAATAAAAGAGATCAAAACTGAAAAGTACTATTTCAAAATGAGCTAAAATAAAACCTTAAAATTCAAAAAGAAATGAAGAAAAATATAAAAAGGATTTAAGAGAAAATTTCAAATATTGTCAGTAGGCAAAGAAGATCCAATGTGTGGATAATGGGAATCTTAAAAAGCAAGGGAGCAGAACAAGTACTAAAACCAGTAATGCAAAGTAAATTTTTTTCAGAAAAATAAAAAAATACTTAAAATTACATATCAAAAGTGCACACCACATACCTGAGAATGTTGACCCTGAATAGCCAACATGAATTAATATTCCATTAAATTAACTGGACTTCAAAGAAAAAAAAAAATCCCTTAGACATCCAGACAAAAAGAGCAAGTGACTTTTAAGGGAAAGAAAATTAGATTACCATCAAACTTTTTGCATGCAACGCTTTATGGCAGTAAAAAAGCAAAGGAATAATATAGTTAATATTCTCAAGAGTGTTATATCCAAAGAAACTTTTTCAAGTATAAGAGCAGTGCAAACTGTTTTCAATAAATAGAAGCTCAGCGAGTATTATTCCCATGAGCCCTTCTTATATAATATAGTGGAGAATGAGCTTCAGACAATCAAAATGAGACATTGACATAATAAATGTAGCTGCTTATAGAACTAAAATGAGAGAGAGAGAATATAATATGTTATGGCTATATGCTCAAACAATGTGGATGTAGTAGAACTCAAAAAAATTGGGAAGATAATGAGAGCGTATGTAAAAAAAAATCAAACTTCTCAGTAATCATATTGATAGTTATTGATAGTGGTAATATTTATATTGTTATTGAGGCTGTTCTGTGTTTATTGTGGGATAAAGCAAATGATAATGGGATATTCTCACTCTGCCATCCTCCCTCCTTGAGAATCTGATTCTCCTTTACATGGAATACACACACACACACACACACACACACACACACACAAATATGTGCATGCACACATACAATGGCCCAGTAGCAATGAGAATCCCTAGTACCCAGTTCCCCACTAATAGGAACCAGAGCTTCTTGGAGAAGTGGCTAATTCCATGTCTAGGTCAGGACACGTACAGAATGAACAAAGTGAACTTGGAACATCTTGTCAATTCGATATCAAGAAATCTATCAAAGATTATTAGGGTCATATCAAAAGGACTAAGGGATCAACTGGAAGAGGTTCCCACTGGACAAAGATAGGACAATTTGAACTTTAAGATTAAAAATTGTAGTGCATTGGAACTCATAAAATATGCTTAGATCCATGAGTTCATGATAATTTTTTTTTTTTTAACTGGTCATTTTTAAAGGAAAATAGCAAACCAACTCATTGGAAAATTAGCAAGGGAAGGAATCAGCACATGACTCTTAGAGTCATATGAGCTGTACCACTGGTAACAGTGAAAAGCATCTTTTTTTTTTTTTCAATTTTTATTTTTTAAGAGATACTTAGGTTACATTAATGTTACACAAAAATTATAGGGATTCCCATATGCCCCATGTCCCCCCCACACACACACACAACCTCCCACATAAACATCTTTCATTGATGTGACACATCATCTGCAATGGATATACACATCCTGGGGCTTTTCCACTAAGCATGGACCATAGTTCACATTGTAGACCACACTCTCTCCCACACAGCTCTGCATGTTATATGCTGATGTAAAATAGCCTATATCTGTCATTGCAGTGTCACTCAGGATAATTCCCAAGTCCCAAAAAAGCCCCTGTATTACAACTGCTTTTCCCTCTCCCTGCCCCCAAAGCGTCCAGTGGCCACTGGCTCCACATTAATGTTGTAATTTCTTCCATTGCTTGAATCACAATATGTCTACAACAGAATACCAGTAAGTCCACTCTAGTCCATAGCTCTTCCTCCAATCCTGAGGAGTCTGGGATGGTGATGTCCACTCCACCTCCAAGTGAGAGGGGGCTTATATCCCATGGAAAGATGGATGGGATTATCCTGCCTGCAGCTGCAGACTCTCTCCATTCCCTGGGATGGCTGTTTCCATCATCATCTCCCCGCCAGGTGTCCTGGGTAAGTCCATTGAGCTGTAGAGTAGGAGTTGCAGCTGCACTGAGATTCCAGGCCCAGCTGGCATATGGGCAGGCCCAAGACTCCAGTCTCTGGAAGTACACCTACAAACTCCAGCACCACATATAGATTTGAATAGAAGGGACTGATGGACCATGTGCAGGGAGGACATATTTGAGTCCAACTCTGTCACTCACAGGAGCACAGATTCCAAAGTAGGGCCCACTGATAAGGTGCAAAACTTCGGAGCTGTCTCCAGAGCCCTCAGGAGCCCCTCTATTTGGCGTGATATCCACATTGGAAGCCTATGAGGTCCTACTGAGATGTGCATAAGCGTTACCTCTGGGATGACCTCCTGACTCACTTTGAAGTCTCTTAGCCATATGAACTCATTTGTCTTTACCTTTTCCCCCTTTTATTCAAGGTCTTTTTCCAGTCATATTGCTAGTTGGCACTAGGGAGTAATCCCTCGTTGCCAGGGAGGCTCATCCCCGGGAGTCATGCCCCACGCTGGGAGGAAGGCAGTGCATTCATATGCTGAGTTTGGCTTAGAGAGAGGCCACATTTGAGCAACAAGGAGGTTCTCAGGAGGCAACCCTTAGGCACCCCATAACAATAGGCTAAGTTTCAGTTTCAAGAGCAAAGCCTCATAAGGCTAGTCATCAATAACAAGTGCCCATTAGTGGGTCATCCTCCTTTGCCAGACACTGCCCCTGCACTCAGGGGACTGTTGCTGCTCCCTTGGAGAATGTGGCAAAGCTCTCCAGGCTGGGAATTCAGTATTCTCTCATTTATTGAGTGATTCTCCACCCACTGTGACCATGCCCC
>JAQZBX010016775.1:0-36169 GCA_029593785.1 Cabassous unicinctus | reverse complement strand
GTGAAGCCAACTTTCAACTCATTCAAAATTCAGCACATGGTCACTTCTGTCCTCTATTCTATACTCCCTCCTTTATTGAATCCTATAATCTAAAGTCTTAGAAACAAACAGATAAAAGAGGATGCAAGAAGGATGATGAGAAAAAAAGCTTTATTCAGGAATGTGATAGGATAATTATTTCAAGACATTCCTATGTTGATAAGGTGAATTGAAAAATGCTTCAAAATTAACTTTATTGACTATTTTCATTTATGGGGGCCCTAACATAGTTTCTAAGGGATAGTCATTATATTATGTGACAGCATAGAAACAACATATACATATTTCATTTTGAGGTTTCCCCTCAAAAAATTATGTATATGCTGATGCTGAAATATCACTGCTTAAGGCTCTTTGCTAAAATCTATGTAGTAATAGGTTTCTTTCCAATTATCTCTTTGAAATCTAAAGACTCCCAAAAGGCTATAAATAAATACTGCCTGCTCTATTTATGTAATTATAAAATAATCATATATTTATTAATAAATTTAAAATAACCCTAAATGTAAATAATAAATTTTATCTCCATAAAACAGAATCATGTGATGACACTATGTTTTGGTAAGATTGATCAATGATATTTCACCTTGTTTTTCACAATATAGAAGAAGAGGTTTTCAATAAATACATTTTGAGTAATCCAAAAAACATAATTTACAAGACTTTTTTCAATGGTACATTTAGAAAATTTGTGGCTAAGATGATTTATTGATGATGTATACTTTGTATTATTTATTGATATTCTATCATGCTTTGCAAACTATTATGTTGTGTGCAGTTATTTTTATTGCAGAGCATTTGCAGTAAAATGATACTATACCCACATATATGAGCATGCATTTATCAATTATCTATATGTGTAATAATTGCAGAAATGCATTGTGTAGCTAATAATGTATAAATATAATATGATTTAAATCATAGCAACAAAATAAACTTAAATATTCTTATATACTTTCAATAAAAACAATTTATGTCCTAAACAACTTATACCTGGTTGTGTGATGTCTGATTTGGAGGCCAAAGTCCTAAAGTGAGCAGACATCTTTACCTTAACAATTTAAAATATCATTTGGAAATATCCATTGAATAAGATGGCATGACAATTTTATGTGCATAAAGACAC
The DNA here is from genome assembly GCA_029593785.1 of Cabassous unicinctus. Classification (NCBI taxonomy): domain Eukaryota; kingdom Metazoa; phylum Chordata; class Mammalia; order Cingulata; family Chlamyphoridae; genus Cabassous; species Cabassous unicinctus. The sequence continues at coordinate 35,004 of JAQZBX010016775.1, read as the reverse complement.
AGTATGACAATAGAAGAAGCAAAAAATAAGAGAATGAAATTGAGGAATGCAAAAAGGGTACTATATTCAAACAGTTTCACAGATGGCTCTTAAAAACTGATAAAATAATCACATAAAAATTAAGGATACGTAAAATATTTGAACAACAGAATTTACCAAGTAGACTTAGTTTATATTTGTTGAACACTGTACCAGAAACTTTCAAATTATGCATTTTTTTTTCAAACACTCATTGAACATTTACCAAATGGGCCATATACTGGACTAAAAGCAAAGTTGCCACAATATTCAAAAGACTGAATGCATATAGAATGTGATCTTTGACCTCAGACATACAAGGGAGAGGGAGGATCTGCTACCATCGCCACTATCCATTTCCACAACATTACAATCAGCCTAAGTAGAAATTCTGTACAAAATAAGCATTAACTCCCTATTTTCTACCCCCAACACAGCCCCGATAGACTATAATCTAGATTACAACTCTATGAGTTTGCTTTTACTAATTATTTCATATCAGTGACATCATAAAATATTTGTCCTTTTCTTTCCAACCTACTTCACGCAGCATAATGTCTTAAAGGCTTATCCATGTTGACAGACGTATCAGGACTTCATTCTTTTTTATGGCTGAATAATGTTCCATTGAATGTATATACTGTATTTTGTTTATCCATTCATTGGTTGATGGACACGTGTGTGTCTTCCAACTTTAGGCAATTGTGGATAATGCTGCTGTGAACATCAGTATGCAAATATCTGTTCAAGTCCCTGCTTTCAATCTCTTTTGTGTATATATCTAGTAGAGGGATTTTTGGGTCATATGATAATTCTATACTTAGATTTCTGAGGAATTGCCTAACTGTCTTCCACAGCTTCTGCACTATTTTACATTCTCACCAGCAATGAATAAGTATTCCTATTTCTCTACAACCTCTCCAACATTTGTAATTTTCTCTTTTGTTAATAGTAGCCATTCTAGTGGGAGTGAAATAGTATTTCATTATGGTTTAGATTATATTTACATTTCCCTAATAGCTAGTGATGTTGAGCATCTCTTTTTTTTTTAGCCATTGTCATATCATCTACGGAGAAATATCTATTCAAGTCTTTGCCATTTTTAAATAAAATTTTATTGAAGTATGTAATTCATACATAAATATCCATAAAAAATACTTGTATGGTAAACGTTGTGAATCTACAAAAGAAACGTGCATATTATCATACAAGTCTCCCTCACATCAGTCCATTACCAACACCTTGTATTTATGTGAAACATCTCTTACAAACTACTAAAGAGCATTGTCAAAATATTATTAATAACATTTGGTGTGTATTTCCCCCAAATCACCCTATTATTAATACCCTGTATTAGCATTATATATTTGTTATCATTCTTGAGAGAATATTCTCATGTTTGTCCTGTTAACCAGGGTCCATCTTCCACTACTGGATTCCCTGTGTAATATACCAGCCCCATGCTTTCTACAATCCATTCAAAGTGTACCCTCAGTGGCTCTCATTTTCATCACAGAGTTGTGCTGTCATCACTTCAGTCAATTTTAGAATATTTTAATTACTCCAAAAGGAAAAAGTCCATACTCCTTATTACCCCCTTGTTGTCCCTGTCCCTTAGAATTGAAAAATTGCTAAGAATATAGTGATACATGCCAAATTAAAATTAATGTAAATCATGAATGATATTTAACAGTGATATTGTAGTATTTTGCAACAATGGCAAGAATATATTATTTACGCATTTTTGAGTTATTTGACTTTTCATTGTTGCAGTGTATGATTCTTTCATATATTCTGAATGTTAAACACTTTTCAGATATATTGCCTAGAAATATTTTCTCCCACTGATTAGTTGTTTTTTCACTTTCATAGTAAAGACCCTTTTTTGCACAAAAGTGTTTAATTTTGATGAGGTCCAATTTATCTATTTCTACTTTTGTAACTTGTGCTTTGGGTGTAAAGTTTAACAAACCATAGCTTATCACAAGATCCTTAAGAGGCTTCCCTACATTATCTTCTAGGAGTTTTATAATCCTTGTTCTTATATTTAGATCTTTGATCCACTTTCAGTTAATTTCTGTATGAGGTGTGATACCGGGGTCCTCCTTCACTCTTTTGCATATGGATGTCCAGTTCCCCAGCACCATTTGTTGAAGAGAACATTCTTCCCCAATTGAGTGGTCTTGGCAGACTTGTCAAAAATAAAGTAGCTTACTTTGGCTGGATTTCATTGGTCTGTATAGCTAACCCTGTGCCAGTACCATGCTGCTTTGAACACTGTGGCTTTGTAATAAGTTTGAAGCCAGGAGGTGTGAGTCCTTAAATATTGTTCTTTTTTAAGGTGATTTTGGCTATTTCAAATAGGTGGAATTGTACACCATTTTTTCCTTTTATGTATAGCTTATTGATGATTGCCATTTCTCTCTCACACATACATAAACAGGTACTGATAGCAAAACCATACCCTTTGTCACAATGACTTTGTAATTTAAAAATATAATTTCACTACAAATGACCCTGCATTACCACATATAAAATAATTAATTATAGAATACTGATTTGCTGCTTTATATATTAAACAAATAGGCTAATTTATTGCACAGAAATTTCAATGCAAAAAATGATGATCAAACAATTATTTTTATTAACGTCCCTGAATCAAGGCAAAATGTCACATTGAAAAACATTCAGAAAGAGAAATTTAGGAACGATGTTTATAAAGTTTTGGGTTCTGAGGTGAAAGCATTTAAGGCAGGATACTAAATGTTAAATATTTGTGACTGGGTAAAATTCATTACATAATAGCTTAAAATGGGGGACATAGGGAGACAAATATCTTGAGGTGATGTTTTATGTGTTACGGGAAAAGACCTGATGAACTAATTCTTGTCTTCATAAGAAAGCTGTTTGCCAAGATGAACAAATATTTGCCCAGATATATTGGACCACTTTAATTTCCTAAAGCAACAGTGAAATTTGTCTTTAGTCTTAACCTCCTATGGAGGAATTTTTAAGAACCCACAGTTATGTTTAGGCAGCAGTGCTCAGTTCTCATTACCACCTTGTGGTTATTCTCCAGTCTGTGCTGTAATGTAGACTATTCCTTTTTCTAGAAATGATCAATTCACATCTGCACCACTCTTTGATATATCATCATTGTATGTCAAGTTTCCTGTCATTGTCACTTAAACCTCTGGATGTGTCAGGATTTCCTCTATTTTTTTGTTGGATACCTTTTTGGATGGGACAACAGGTGTACAAAGCATTTAAGAATATGGAGATCACACTTTGGTACACTGTAACTAACAGAGAAAAAAATAAGAGAATAATTAAGATCAGAGATTGTACTCCACTTCTATATAATCCAGGATCAAACATACAAAAATCATATCAAGAGGAGAAATTCCATTTCAAATTGAAAGAAAAAACAGAATCAGATATTACCTTATTAACAAATTTGCCTAATACTGTGATTTTAAAAAGTTGTTTCCTTGTTCATTTTATAATATTATGGACCAATAATGTCATGCAGGTAAATAGGCAGAACATTTTTTTTCCCAATTTGCACATGTTCTAACTTAAGAGTATAATATAACATCTGAAGCTTTGTTGTTTGGAACCAGTCCCTGTCTTATTTCATGTACTTATTGGGGGTGAATGTTATTGACATTATCTAACTCACCTGTGAAGTTCTAAATCATATAATGTGTGCTTTTCCCCACTTATCATTGCTTGTGTAAAGTCTGAATAGAATAGGAGAAAGTGGCAAAAATTCCCCTTTTAGCGGTGAGGTAGATTGGTTCATGTGCCCCCACAAAGACATGTTCAAGTCCAATTTCCTGATCCTGTGGGTGTTAATTCTTTTGTAAAAGAGAGTTCAGAGATTCTATTAAGATAATCTAAACAGTGTGGGTATTTTTAAACCATGATACACTCTTTAGAGATGTTTTAGATTACATAATAGTTACATCAAAAGTGTAGAGGATTGTCATATTATCCCCACTCACCCACATACACATTTTCCCCTATTATTTGCATCTTGTATTAGTGAGGCACATTTGTTACAACTGAAGAACCAAGTTGGAGCACTGCAACTAATAAAGGTCTATAGTTTATGCTTTACACTTCGCACTGTACAGTTTTAGAGGCTTTGACAAACATAATGTACTGTATCCATCATTGCAGTAACATACAGAACAATTCCAATGCCCTAAAAATGCCCTGTATTCCACCTATTCATCCCTCTCTTTCCCCTCTAAACCTCTGTTAGCCACTATCTTTACATCAATGTTACAAATTCTTCTGTTACTGCATGACAATACCTACAATAACAATAAATCTACATTGGTCCATGGTTACCTTCCTCCCCACTTATATTTGTTCATTACTCAGTACTGAGGAATTTGGAATGACGACCTCTCTGACTTCCTTGGATTGGGAGGGGACTTAGATATTATGGGGCAGATGGAAGGAACTGTTTTGCTTGCAGTTGTGGATTCTCCCTGTTTTTGGGGATGGGGCTTGTCCATCAACGTCATTTTGTTAGTTTTCCTGGGCAAGTCTGAAGAACTGGAGAGTAGATTTTGGCCACAACTCTGCTGAGATTCAGGGATCAAACCTGCACATGAATAGTCCAAATATTTAAGTCACTGAGATATATATTTAGCATGTATACTGATAATTATAGGCTCAAATATAATAGCTAGAAGAATCACAATTACGGAATTTATAAATGAGTCTTTATTATATTAGGGAAATAGGCAATCATATATTCCCATAGAGGATCTGCTGAAAGGGTGTTGGTTTCATGCAGCTATGTGCCTTGCTTAAAGTGTCCAGATATCCCTGGAGCCCTCAGGAGCACTTTGGTTTGAGGTTTCTTTCACTGTGGTAATCAGTGAAATCTGCCTGAGACCTTCATAAGCATATCTCTGGAATGACCCCACGATTCACTTTGAAATTTCTTAGCCATAAAAATTCTTTCCTCTTTTTTAAATTTAATGCTTCCTCTTTTTGGTCATGGTCTATTCCACATGCATCAGCAGTTGGTGCTTGGTAATAATCCATCAATGCCAAGGAGGCTTATCCCCAGGAGTCACGCTCCATGTCAGTTGGAGGAGAAGGTAGTGAGTTTATTTGTTTAATTTTGCTTAGAAAGAGACCACATTTGAATAACAAGGAGATTGTTAAGAGGTAACTCTCAGGTATTAATTATAATTAGGCTAAGTTTCACTTTTACAGGAATAAGATTCCGAAGTACAGGCATTAGGATTGAGGGCTGTTTTGTTTATTAGACATTTTCTATATATTCCATATATTTTGGCAATTTTATTGGAGAAAATAATAGAACTCCCTAGGGCAGGAGTTTAATGCTGTTATCTATTGTGCGGGCCTCTATCTATGGGGAAAACATACCTATGACAGCATGAATACATTCATATATCATAGAAGCATGCTATAGATGCATTTTCCCCATATATTTACCCCACTATCAATACCCAGTATTAGTGAAATTACTTTGTTATAGATCTTGAAAGACCATTCTTATACTTGTATTCTTAACCACAGTCCTCAGCCACTGCAGAGTTCACTGATTTGCCCTGTCATCTTTTTATCTTTTAGCTTTCCTTCTAGCATCATGTATGGCCCAAACCTTCTCTTTTAAACCCTGTTGAAACTCATATTTCAGCACCACTAATTAACATGTGGCTCTTAATCCAGTATGACCAGAGTCCTTTTAAGCCAAGGAAACTTAGAAACAGAGTTATAAGCCATAGGAGGATACAGAAAGAGACTGTCAATTTATGGAGGCAGATATAAAGTAACCACCAGAATGCTGCAGAAAACATGGCTTGACAATATCTCAATTTTGGACTCAGCCTCCAAAATTGTGAGACAATAAATTCCTGTGGTTTAAGTCAAACAGTCATGAAGTATATTGCTAGAACAGCTCTGGCGAAGTAAGATATTTGGTTAAATTACTGAGTCTTAAATTGAGATCCAGATTCAGGTATCTTGAATTAAGATATACAAATATCTCTTTTGATGAGAGTGAAGTGGACAGGCCTAATTGTATCCTAGCTATCCTCAGGAATTAGTTTGTATTCAGACATAAATGCACTGAAACCAATTCCCTATTCAGCTTGTGAGTAAGAACCAAGAATTTCTTTTGTGCTGCAAATCCAGTAACAGTCGTTGGAGAAAACCACATGCTTTATTTTTGGCTAAAATATCCTAATGTAAATTTCTGGCACCACTCTTGAGAGGGGTTTGTTATCAGGTGATGGGATTCATGGGAGCAAGACTACAATGCTCATCTAAAGCACACACACACAAATGGCTTAATTTATGGGCTTTTCTTGTAAAGTTTGTAAAGTTGGAGGAGATTACAGATGTTTGTCATCATTTATGCAATCCCTTAAGCTCTTCCTATGAAATTATAGATTAAATGGGTGGTTCCTATGAAAGCTCCACTTGCGATATAATTGTGCATATAGGAATCCCATATCCTGGGTGTCATCTGATAGAGATTTTAGAATGCTGGTCATCTACCTTTTATGGCATTTGCCATCTAGAAAGTGACTTAGTGATTGAATTAAAATTCTGAGGAAAACAGTTGATTCATCTTAAGATTCTTGTTCCGTTAGGAGCTGGGCGCCACCCAAGGGAATTATGCAAAAACACATCCTTTTTGTCTATAACCAAAAGAATGAAAGAAGACCCCTATCTCAGCCCCTATACTAGTATCAACTCAAAATGGATCAAAGATCTAAATATAAAAACCAGGAACATAAAACTACTAGAAGAAAATGTAGGGAAATATCTTCAGGACTTTGTAGTAGGTGGTGGTTTCTTGGACCTTACATGTGCAACATGACCAAAGCATGTGCAACAAAAGGAAAAATAGATAATGAGACCTCCTCAAAATTAAACACTTTTGCATCTGACAGGACTTTGTCAAAAGGGTGAAAAGGCAGCCAAATCAATGGGAAAAAATATTTTAAATCACATATCTGATAAGCGTTTAATATCCAGGATATAAAAAGAGATGTTATAACTCAACAAAAAAAAAGACAAATGAATCAATTAAAAAATGGCCAAAAGACTTGAATAGACATTTCTCCAAAGAAGAAATACAAGTGGCAAAAAACACATGAAGAAATGCTCAACATCACTCATTTTTAGGGAAATGCAAATAAAAACTACAATGAGATATTATTTCACACCTATCAGAATGGTCAGTATTAAAAAGACAGAGAACTACGAGTGCTGGAGAGGATGTGGAGAGATAGGAACACTTATTCACTTTTGGTGGGAATGCAGAATGGTACAGCCACTGTGGAGGACTGTTTGGCGTTTCCTAAAGAAGTTGAATATAGACATGCACGTGACCTGGTAATACCACTACTGGGTATATACCCAGAAGAACTAAGAGCAGTGACACGAACAGACATCTGCACACAGATGTTCATAGCAACATTATTCACCATTGCCAAAAGTTGGAAACAACCCAGGTGTCCATCAACAGAAGAATGGATAAACAAACTGTGGTCTATTCACGATGGAATATTATGCAGATGTAAGAAAAAATGAAGTCGTAAAGCATATGACAACATGGATGAACCTGAAGGACATTATGTTGAGCCACGCAAGCCAGACAGAAAAAGAAAAATACTGTATGAATGCGTTACTATAAACCAAATATTCTGTATAACCTATTGTTTGGCTGAAAAAAATTTTTATATGTACCCAGTACACTTAATTGAGAAATGTATATATTTATTCATCTGTGTTTACTTTTTAGTTTTTAATTGTTTATATTTTCAATTATTAAAAGTACAAAATAAAGTAAATAAAAATAAGTCTAAAAAAAAATCACCCTTTAGATTGATTGACTTTGCTAATCTTTGAATGAAATTTAGGCAGGTATTAGACACACCTAAAGGAGAAAATAAGGATAGAATCACACCATGGAGAGATTCCTTATGGATGAGATAGATAAGGGGTAAAAAGTGTCTGTAAGTGATTAAAAATCTTATCAGCAGAGTGCAATGAAAATAGCTAGAAGCATTTAAAAAAAGAATTCAGCTTAAAGTGCTTAAATTGTGATTATTTCCTGCTTCATTATTCTAGAATTTCTTTTGTGGTTCCTTGATGGACAGTCTCTATTTTACACCGTTACCTGCCTGATCTGAAAGTTTTGTATGGAAGTTGTCTTTTACTTCTTGTAAAGTGTCTGATTCTGGGTTTTTCTTAATAAGGCTCAGTTTGAGTTCTCCAGCAAGGACACAATCCATTGTTTCAAGGAAGACTTATATATTTTAATTGAAAGTAACAACCTCTTGGGGTTTTACTTATGTACTAAATTAGCAGTGCTTTATAATGCCCTTTCAAATGAATTTTGGAGGCTGCCTGTCTCTAAGGTGTCTTATAGAAAGACAGGTTTCTTGGTACTTCCCTTGTTTGAATCTTTGCTGAATAGCAATTTCTTCATTTTATTATCATTTGACATTTTGAGAGGGTAAGAGTTGTTTTCAAAACCATCAGGTTATGACTAGTTCCTGATTAACATCAATCCTCTCAATTTATTTTTCTTCTCTTGCTTTTTACATATAAGTAAATCAGAAGGAACCAGGGAGTATTTTCAACACTTCATGTGGAAATCTCCTTAGCTGGATCACTAAGCTCAATAAGCATTTTTCTTCTTTTCACATTACTTCAGGCAGTAGTGTTATTAAATATGATGCCTCTATATAAAATGGATCACCCTTATTCCACTTACAACAAGATATGTACCAATTTCCTGCAAGCCCTAATTGTCAGCCTAACCTAACACTATGTGACTTGTGCTATCAATTTAAATAAGGCACTTTATATGTCCACTCACTTTCCTCAAAATCCAGTGTCTGATTTCAAAGCCACCCTCATACATTTGCTTTTTGTTGTGCTTGTTGATGGCTTCACCTCCTTTCCAGGTTCAAAAAGCATTACTAAATGTAAATTTAGCCTAAAATATTTTTTTAAAACTTAGAAGTTTTAAACAACAAAGCTCTAATATCTCTTTGTTTGTAAGGTTCAGGAATGTCTCATGGTTTCTGGAGATATGGAATCAGGAGCAGCTTAGTTTGGTGCCTTTATCTCATGAGTTCTCATGAGGCTGCAGTCAAGGTGTCAGGTACGATTTCAATCTCATGAAGCCACAAATGTGTGGGATCTGCTTCTGAGCTCACTTAGATTTTTTTTTCCCTCTGGCCCCAATAGCCTTGAACATGGACTTATGCAGAAGACTGCCTTACAACATAGTAGATGCCTTCTTGCAAGGCAAGATAGTGTGAGCATGAGAGAAGACACATAACAGGGTATCCAAGGAAGAAGCCATTGTCTTATACCACCTAATATTGAAGTGTCATCCCATCATTTCAGATGTATAATGTTTGTCACAGGTAACTCAATCCTTCTCCCTTATAAAGAGGAAGGGATGCCACCTGAGTACCAGAAATGTGGTTCATTTGGTTTCATCTAGAGCTACCTATCACACGTCCTTTGTAAAACAGCCAAAATAAATCACTCATTATTTCTAATTCTTTTTCCATTTCTATTTCCATTTCTATTTGTATTATTTCCATTTGCATTATTCCCATTTGCATTATTTCTATTTCTATTCACCATATTGCAGGACATATCCAGTAATGAAAGTAAGGCAACTGTGAGAGACAGAAAATAAGAGAGGTCTTCCCAATTGTTGCACTAGTTCATTGACTTGAGAGAACTTCCAGGCTATAGCACAAGGAATGGGAACCAAATTGGAGTTGTGAAGATGGTGGAATTGAGAAGAAGGAGCTGAGATTCCTGGCAGAAAAAGGTGCTAAAGTATCTGTAAAGTACAACAAAACAGACAGTTGCACAGAAAAATAAGCCTGTTGATCCTCAGAGGATTGCACTTAAATTTTTGGCAGAAGCTGTTCTGCACACACATGTCAGGAATTTGTCCAAGGCCAATTAAAGAACTATCCATAAGAATTAGAGGGAAAGTGCCATGTGCTGAAGCTGGATGGATCCAGCAGTCAAAAGGACCAACTCATCATTTTAGAAACACTGGGTAGAGTAATCAAAAAGGTTTTGGCTAAGTATTTGGGAAAATTAGCTTTGGTACAATCTGTAAATCTTAAAGGAACACATGAAAGCATCAAAGCATTTTCACATAACTGAACTGCAAATTTGAACAAATGTTAAATATAACTATAGGAATACAAACCACCCTTAAAAAAATTAAACTTTGCAATATCTAGTGTAAAAACCATTATCAGACAACCAAAAAAATGGGTAATGGAGAAGAATTCGTCACATAATGGGAGATATATCAATCAATAAACGTAAACATAAAATGAGTCAATGATGCATTAGGCGGAAAGCAATTTGAAATAGTTATAACTACTTGCCATATGTTTGAAAATTTAAGTAGAGATAAAGTGGCTATAAAATAACCAAATGATACTCTTAGAAATAAAAATTACAATTATGTAAGGTGTAAAATATGCAGATTAGTATTAATTAGAGGAAAGACATTTCAGAAGAAATGATTGGTAAACTTAAAGATATAGCAATAGAAGCTAACTAAAATAAAACTTGGAAAGAAAAGTGAATTTTAAAAATAAAAAGAGTATCAGTAAGTTAGGGGAATTTTTCAACTAAAAACAATTATGTAATTGGTGTGTCTGAAGAAGAAAAGATTGTGCGGACAGAAAGCATATTTGAAGTTATCATTGTTGAAAATTTGCAGTGTTTTTTAATCTCTAAAGTCACAGATCCAAGAAGTTCAACAAACTTCAAGCAAAAGGGACATGAAGAAAATTTGCCCAAGCATATCATATAAAATGCTGACAATCAGTGATAAAGAGAAAATCATAAAAAGGATCAGATGGGGTAAGTATTAGATACAGTGGAAGAAAGATATTGGAAACAAATTAAAAGATGAAATAGTAGAACATCTTTAAATTGCCAAAAGAATAAAAAGTCAACATAGAATTATATATCCAATGAAAATAATTTTCAAAAACGAAGATAAAATAAAGACTTTTACAGGCATTCAAAGTTGAACAAATTCATCACCAGAAGACTCTCATTACAAGAATGTAAAAGGAAGTACTTTAGGAAAAAGGATAAATAATAGGGGTTGAAAATATGTATCTAAGCAAAGGAATTACAAGCATCAGAAAAGTTAAATATATGGCTAAATAAATGATTTTTACATTTTTAAAAATATTTTAAGAGATAATTGACTGCTTAAGCAAAAATAGTAATGATATTTTGAGAATTCTGTAACACATGTAAAAACCAAATGTATGAGAAAAATAGCCCAAAGATTTTTGAGGGGATATCTGGTAATATATTATTGTAATATTATTATATTAATAGTGAAGTCATGTAAAATAAAATGAAGGTAGACTTATTTGAGTTAAACATGTATACAATGTACCCTAATACAAAAACCAATATCAGAAACCAATGATATACAACTAAAAGGACATAGAGAAAATAATATATGCTTACTTAATAAAATGATAAGTAAAAATTAGTTAAAAAGGCACAAATAAGTAAAAAAGAAAAAATAACAATACGATATAATTAAACCTAAACACATCAATAAATATAAGTAATTCAAATAGTATATAAAACAATTAAAAAGAAGAGATTCTCTGACACAATTCAAAAACAAGATTAAATTCTATGTAGCCTTCAATAATATATTTTAAATTCTAATAAATAGTTAAAAATAAAGATATAAAGTTATAAAAATGCTAAAACTAATTGAAAGAAAATTGGAATTAAATTACTAAATTAATATCAGATAAAATAAATTTCAGAGCAAAATATTAAGAGGAATAATGAAATTCATTTCAGAGTGATAAGGTGTCAATTCATTAAGATGTCAGAAATAAATCCCAAAGTTGCATGCATCAAATTACAGAGCTACAAATATATGATGCAAAACTGATAAAATTGTTGGAAAAAATACATATATGAAAAATTAGAATTGGATATTGGAATACCCACCCTCTCATCACTGATACCCGAGAACAAAGATAATATTCTGTAATGGTTTTAGGTTTTGAAATTTGTACATATTTTCCTATGACTCTGTATATGGTCTATTTAGCAAAAGTCAATGTGTATTTATTTTTAAAAATGTAAAATTCACAGTTTTGGCCTAGAGAGTTCTTCAAATGTCAGTTAGGTTTAGTTGAAAAATTGCCTTGTTCAAGTTGTCTATCTAAACTTTTTGTTGTATTTTTTTCTCAGTTATTGGATCTTGTTTAATGAGGTTTCTCCAGAGGAAAAAAAATGTGCCATATAATGTAAATATTTTGGGATTTGTTATAGAAATTGGCTCACATGACTGACAGTGGGTATGGGCAAGTCCAAATTCTATAAGGCAGGTTGTGAGCTGGAAACTCCGATGAAGGTTTTTAATGAATTCCCTGGGAGAATCTGGCTGGCTGGAAATAGAGATGAAATTCTTCCTTCTGACTGCTAAGATCATCAGGTCTCCTTTTATGGCTTTAGCTAATTGGAAGAGATTTCTCTCATCCTTACAAACTCCTTAGTTGATTGTGGGTATAATCAGCCATAGAGATGCAAACAACTCACTAATTATTTAAATAGGTGGAACATCCTCACAGTAATTATCAGGCCAGTTCTTGCTTGACCAATAATCTAGCTAAGCTGACACATGCACTAAACCATCACAGACCTAAATATTTAGTTGTGTAATTATGGAAGTGTTTTCCCATTTCCCCTTTTATTTCTCTTAATTTTGCTTTGTATATTGTGATTTTGTAATTATCATGCATATAAAATTGTATGGAATTTATTTGAATTAATATATCCAAGTGAGCTTTAAAAAGAGTCATGTTTAAGATAACCATTACTATTAGGGAATTGGTCTCCAAGTACTATTGTACACAATGGGATATCAATTGATATATGAAAAATGAATTTTAAGAACCTTTGTTTAAATGTATTGTGCTGTCATTTTATTAAATAACATTATTTACACATCTCTTGTTACAAAATGCTCTTCTACAATACAAACTTAATAATGTGCAAATGCTTAGTAGTATATGAAGGAACATAGTATTATTTTTCTGAAAATGTTAAATAATAAAAAAGATGTTTTCAGGCAGAATAATTCTATGCAAAGTAATATATCTGATCTTTTAACTATCACATCAGCACCTTTTGATAATAACAATCTTAGAACAAGTGTGAGCTCTCTATATATAAATTTACTCAATTTATATATATAGAAACTGAAACTGAAATATTTTATTGAATTTCTTTGCAAAATTGCATGTGTTTGAGAAATTACCCAATATTACTCACCATCTTGTCTTCCACTGGAGAGTACTATTTTAAAGGTTTTATAAGGCTATGGCCTATAATATATGATACCTATATTAAAGTCTAATTAAATACCTAATTTCATGATTTTATCTTCTAAATATATTGAACGGATGTATCAGAAGCAATATATGTGGAAACAGATGAAAATCGATACTTGTCTCCTTGGAATGGAGAATGCCTGCAAACATTTAATTTTAATACTAAATTTTCTCAAACTATCAGTAATTTTCATTTTATCAATACAAATATTTGCTTTGAGTAAAAATAATTATTTAAAATTTGTCCTGCCACATTAAATAACAGGTCACTTATCATTGATCTCTTTCACTAACCATGGTCTTCTCTGATTATTCTTTGCATTGAACTTTCAGATGTCATTCAGGTCACCAAAGTTGGAAATGAGAAAGAAGTTAATTTTGAATCCTATTATTGGTTCATGTCATCAAAATGGGCACATCAAAAAACGGTCATATCTTTTTTCCTGAATAAAGCATTCTCTTCATAATTTTCTTCACAGCCTCCTTTATCTGCTTGTTTCTAAGACTATAGATTATAGGATTCAAGAAAAGAGGGACTATAGAATAGAAAACAGAGGTGATCATGTCCTGAATTGTGGGTGAGTTGGAGTTTGGCTTCATATACACAGCAGTGATTGAGCTGACAAAGGAGGTCACCACAGTGATGTGAGGGACACAAGTGGAAAAGGCCTTTCCTTGTTATACACTGGTTGGAAAATTAAGAACAGTAGAAAATATGTGAATATACGATTTGGTGATGAAGGCAAAGCAGCTTCCACCCAAAACCACCACAGAGATAAAAATTAAAATTTCATTGCTGAGTGTCAGAGCAAAAGAGTTTCATTAAAGCATTGATGTCACAGAAGAACTGATGGACTACGTTGGACTGACAGAAGTGAAACTGGAAAGTATGGCCAATGTGGAATCCAGAGTAGGCCAGATCAATGAGTACTGAGGCCAAGGTCATCTGGACACAGACACGAGGGTTCATGATCACAGGGTATTGGAGGGGCTGGCAGATGGCCACATAGCAGTCACAGACCATGACAGTGAGAAACATCAGCTCTACTGTAGCAAATAAAGTCATGAAGAAGACCTGAGATGCACATCCAGCCATGGAGATCATCCTGTTGTCATGAAGGAAGATAACACATGCCTTGGGTATTATAACAGAAATGTAGCACATGTCTATGACAGAGAGATTCCTAAGAAAGAAATACATGGGGGTGTGAAGACTCTGGTCAAATATGGCTACTATGACAATGAGAAGGTTTCCCAAAACGGTTGCCAAGTACATCAGTAGAAATAGCATGGCATGTAAGACTCTGAGCAGCCACACATCAGAAAATCTTGTTAGCAGAAATTCAGTCACTGTGGTAGAGTTGGGGATCTTAGGGAAAAATTGCTTTGGTCATGTAAAGACAGATAAATAATTCCTAAAAAAAAAAAAAAGGAGAATTAATTTGCAGAATAAATTAGCCTAAGTACATTTATTAATTCACATTATTCCAATTTTAGATTCTCTAGTTTGCTTTGGTTAGTAGGATATAGTATAATGTTGCTTCATGCTCTTTAGTCTCCCTGCTTGTGGAACTTATTTCCAGGGAGGGGTAGCAGTAAAATATAATCTTTAAGAGCTTGTGCCTATGTTTGCATATATTTCTATCACTTACTAGTTATAAAATGGATCTATTAGAAGTTAAAGATTTGCCTGGAATATTAAAATATTTAATATATGTAATTTCTATGTATCCCTGCTTCCTTAGTAATATTCTATGAATATTAATATTTATGATTATATTATGACAAAACAAAACCTGAGGAGAGATAGGAGAGTATTATTTACTCAGAGCCTGTCACATTTTATATTCAATTATACCCCATTCCCTGCAAACCACGTAGAAAATTGTTTTAATCCCCACTTTACCCCTGAGGACTTTGGATAGTGATTCCACTTGAAAATGAACCTTTAAAATATTCTCTCACTGATCACCACAATTTCACTAGCTACATATGTAATCTTCTCAGCCACTGTTTTATATATATATATATATAAATATACTTTTTATTTTAACATTTGATTCTTCAACATATCTTTGTCAATTTTAAATACTTTATTAGATGTTTTTGGCTTCATTGTATTTGTTCAATAATCTAGATAAACTGGAAGCGTGTGTGGCTCAATCGCTAGAGCTCTTGTTTACCATATGGGAGGCCCTGGGTTCGCTTCCTGGGGCCTCCCTGTGAGGACAGGCCGGCCCGCGCGGCGCAGTGGGCTGATGCAGCAAGACCTCACAGCAAGGGGGAGATAAGCAGACACAGAAAAAACACACAGCAAATGGACACAGCAAACACAAGCAGCAAGGGGGGGATAAATAAATAAATAAATAAATCTTTAAAAAAAATCTAGATAAACTAATCATCCTAGCAAATTATATTAATGCCACTTTTCACTTATTTATAATTTATTATAGTACACATTGTTCACATATTATATACTGAAATTATCATTGAAACGTTGCAAACTGGAAAGTAACATAAGCAAAAAAAAAAAGTAAGTAATTGAAAGTTCAAGGAAACTTATTAAGTCATGAAAATGTAAGTGAAAAAGTGGGCATTCAATGTCATATTTGTCTGCTCA
Source organism: Cabassous unicinctus (assembly GCA_029593785.1). Classification (NCBI taxonomy): domain Eukaryota; kingdom Metazoa; phylum Chordata; class Mammalia; order Cingulata; family Chlamyphoridae; genus Cabassous; species Cabassous unicinctus. The sequence goes on along the minus strand of JAQZBX010016775.1, from coordinate 18,924 downwards.
GATAGTATATTGACACATGGAGTATTTCCTCCAGCACAACTCCTGGTCCTACTGAGATTTACTGTTCCACACCATGTCAACCCACACTCCTCATTCAGGGTCAGTATTCACCAGTACAGCAACATTCAAGCCTTATGAATACTGCAGGATCCATGAGACTCCAACTTTTGAATCCCCTATTAAATCACAATGACCAGAGCTAAAACATTTCTCTAGTGATGTCCTACATATTTGGTATTAAGTGGTCCATGAGGACTGTTTAAACATTTTCTATATTGCTCCATACATTAATATTCTTAAACTTAACTCAACCGTAGGTGAGAACTTCAATCAGGATTATTTATTATAATTTGGGTTTCAACTGATATAGTAGAGTGAAATATCTGTATTTCCCCAGTCTCTACTCAGTGTCAGTGTACACTGTCTTTATTCATTTAAAATTTCTAAGAGATTTTGTCCTAATACATTTAGAATTTCAACATAAAATAGTTCTCATATATTTTCATTCATTTTCCTCTCATCATTTTCTCAGGGTGAATGAAACCACCTATTTTGAAGGTCAATTCACCACCCCAATCTTCATTCTCTTTTCTCTTTCGCTGAGGTCAAAGCTTGCCGCTAACTGCCATCCTAAGTTTCCCATGCTTCCCCATGTTTTCCTGGAATTTAAATAGGTGCTTAGGCTTTCCTGTTAAACAAAAAGTCATTGGTGACTCTTGGTCAGTAGATATTACCTGTGGGTAAAATGCATTTATTTATTAATAATATAAGGCTCACTAAATAAATGTTTATTGATTATTCGGTTTTGTATCTGACACTATTATGTTTTCCCATAAAATCTGGACATATTTTAGAACTTGAATAAGCTGAGAGAGAAAGACACTGAAAGATGTGTGGATCATTAATGGATATCATATTCACACCCAATTCATGCACAATGTTTCCTTTCACAATTGCCCTTAGCTAAACTCTTAACAAATCCTAAGATGAAGAATATTTTCTTCTGAAGTTGGTTAAACTGTCTTTTCCTTTTTGACTTGAAATGAAAGAATGTACATTTTCAAACTTGCTTACACTTTCACTCTTTAATGATCAATGTTAATGCCCTTCATATATTTGTTTTGGTGTTTCCTTTTTCTCCTGACAGATATAATTACTTAAAACATAGAGAACCTCTGCTATCTCTAGGAAGGCAGGGCCTGTGTCACTCTGAGACTGCCCTCCAGTTCTCAAGAATAAAAGCTTTCTGTCTTTATGATCCTTTTTTTTCAGGATCCTTCAAAACTTTTTACTAATGCATCAGTATTTCACAGTTGGACACAGAGCAAATATCTTTTATTATTTTACAATCACCAATCAGTTGTTGGTTTCCAATTTAAATTTTTGATGTGTGAGCATAGCAGAGTAAAATCTGTGCAAAGTTCAGGAGAATTTATGCTTTACATTCTGACTCTGCCATTTATTTCCTATGTAACTATGGAATCCTTCACAAATATGTTAAACTCTCAGGTTTCTTTTATATAAAATTTGTAAAAGAGCCTCTGTGAATTTAATATTTGTAAAATAAATCAAATAGAATTTCTCATAATGGTAGGTATGCTGAAGAAAATTAAATCAATGAGTACTAAACATAAAAAGGGGGTAGGCATGTGATTCCTTCAGCACTTACATTTATTCCATCTTAAATGCATATTAGTATTGTATTTAAAAGCAAACAATGAAATAAAAGAATGCCAGCATGCTGCATTTGCTAATATGGTTTTCTGTTAAAAGAAGTATAACTTAATATAAAATGATTTATACAGATAGAGATTGTAAAACTGATACTTTTCTTAAACAGTATTCAGGTAGCAAGAGGATAACCAGTAAAATAAAGTTTTCCTGATTAACTAAATTATTTCACAGGTGTTCCCATCCATCAAATCATAAAAGCAAAATGATGTTTTCCTTTAATGCCACGACTTGAGGAATTAGAAGACATATTATGGTTATTAATATATTCATTTGTTTATTCACTAATGAGTCATACTTGTAAACTTTAATTTATTTATAATTAACTCTATCTTTTGAGATGTTTTAGGGTGAATTATATTCAGACATTTGTCTAGAAGCTGTGGAAATCAATTATGAATTATGAATTAATTTTTATATTATTTTCATGCTATGTTAGGAGAAAGCCCTGTAATTGTACCTGAAATATAAGACCTTATATGTTCACTTTATTTTTATAACAGGAATTCACTTATTCTTTGTACTATCTGAATATAACAGAGTGCTTGGTAAAGAGAAAATATTAGTCCAATGATTTTTGAATTTATTAATTTATCAGCAATAATATACAGAAATCATTATTTTTATTCTTTTTAGGTAAAACACATCCCATCAGAATTAGATCTAGGTATAAATTTAAATTAGCATTCTGCATATGGAAGCTCTGGTCAGTGTACAGAGCTGCTCCTGCCCCTGCTCCATCTGATTCTACAACTAGCTCACTCTTTGCTTCCATGTATAGCTATCAATTCTTCTAAAACTGCTTAGACTGAGTTTTTATTGCAGTGAGTAAAAAATAAGAAGCTTGCCACATTATTTGTGTACCTTCCATATTTATATATATATATATATATTTACAATAGTTCCATTGACAGTTTCTCTCAAAAAATCAAGTGAGCAGTGAATAGAAGAAATGGGATGATTTTTGAAGGGAAGGAAAGGAGGAGAGAACAAAAAGAGTTTAAAAAAAAACCCAACATCTCAGCAGTTAATATTGTTTTCTCTTACACTGAACAGGCACATCAGGATTTCTGATAAGCATCCAATGATGTTTCACCTGCACTCAAGGATGAGTGAGCATGTTTAGTAGAGATGACTAACCTCCTCAACAGAACATTTCTATGGTAACAAGAGCTTTCGTCTTAAGTTTTATTTCAAATAGGGTCTCCAATGACATCAGAGAAAACCCCTGGGAACACAGGCTTTGGCACCAATAATAGCCAGAGCCCATGGGCAATTTAAATGAGATAATTGGTTCTATATGGTTATCGAACAAGACTCAAGCAAAATCTGCCCATGAATAGAACTTTTTATGTTAAGATATACTAGAATATTTAAATTAATGGAAAGCATTGAAGATTAAAGGGGCAATCACTTAAACAGAGAGAAAAATCACATTTCCTCTAATATTCTGAGGGCTCTTAAGGCAAAATGCCTGTGGATCATAGAGATCAAGGGGCAGAGTAGGAGACCCAGAGCCTGGCCTCAGCCCATCCTGGGATATTATTTCCTGCTCATTCTCACAGTTTTCCTCTCAGGAATATTATGATTTTCATTAATCAGATCAAACTCATGGTATTGCCAATGGAAAAGTGACAAAACAGTCTATTTATAATTGTCCAAAGCATATATGAGCTTGGTGCCAAAGCCCAGCACAGTGGCCTGTTAGCTGGATGATCATCATCACATTGCTTTATCTCTGATGCCTCAGTTTCTCCACCTGTTAACATATGACAATGGTGTCCACCCTCATATGCCACTTTAGAGTAGGATTCAATGGAATGTGTAAACCATTTATATTAATACCTGGCAAAAAGCACATACATATTAGGAAGTTCCACAATAACTATTATTCAATCTTCACAATCATGGTATGTGCTGGTCATTCTGATTTTGTTAGGAAAGTAGAAAGCATCACCATGTTTCTTAGAGGTGCTACATACCTTTCTGTCATTGGTTTTGCATTTAATACAACTAGGCTCAGACAACATACACTTTTTTATTTCAAACTGCTCAGCATGCATCTGAATGCACATTCTACACCATTAGGAGATAGTAAAATGTACTGTTCAAAGTTTTATACTTTTCTTGGTGTTTGTCTCAGAATTATTATATTGACTGAATTATATTTACATATTCTACTTTGTGATATACTGTATTTGACATTATGTATTTAGAAGCTATGATAGGTGAATATAAATTTCACATTGTTTTGTCTAGTATGATGTAAATAGCCTTAATATTGAGCTATACGTCTTGCATTCAGGTTCACACTATTTGATAAGAATACAGCCTATGATGATTTGAAATTGGATGAACCCCAGAAAAGTATGATCTTAAAGCTAATCCATTCCTGTGGCTGTAAACTTATAGTAAGTAGGGCTTTTTGATTAGGGTACATCAGTTAAAATGTGGTCCAATGTGGGTCTTAATATTCATATTGGAATCCTTTATAAACAGGATAAATATGTAGAGAAAGGAGGGAAACCCATGGAAGTAAGAAGCTGGAAGCCACAGAAACTGGAAGAGAAGGGAGAGAAAAACAGATGCTGCCATGTGCCTTGCCATGTGACAGAGGAGTCCAGGATCTCTAGCAGCCAGTCTTCAGGGTGAAAATATCTCCTGATGATGCCTTGATTTGGGCATTTTTCTCAGCCTCAAAACTGTAAGCTTGTAAACTGATAAATTCTCATTGTTAAAAGGCAACCAATTTTATGGTATCTGCTTGAGCTGCTTAGCAGACTAAAACACCTCCATATAAAACACCTTGGCTTTTGGTTTGTACGTATATATATATATTCATTTTTAAAAATTTATTATTAATGTATACAGTTTGCAGATATGTCAAATAGTCTTTCTTGTTAACAGAAAGGTCTCATATATATTTTAAGTCTTATATTGGTAAATAATGTTATGAAGATGATAATAATGCATGAAGTGTAGTTTCTCCATATTGTGTAGGTTCAACTCTGCCATCATGCTGCAAGATAAAAATTGGGGGGAGTGGATGTGGCTCAAGCAGTTGAGCACCAGCCTCCCACATGAGAGGTACTGGCATCAGTTTCCAGCACCTCTTGAAAAAATAAAAACAAAAAAACAAAAAAACAACTCAGGGAAGCTGATGTGGATCAGTGGTTGAGAACCAGCTTCCCATATACGAGGTCTCCTGTTCAATCCCTGGCCCCTGGTACCTCAAAAAAAATTGGAAATCTCTCTCATTGACATTCCATTCCCCCAAGCATCAAAACCCTCATTAATTAATTTATTTTTTTGATGAATGTTCTTTAGTGTCTTCATGTAGGCATTCATTTTTTCTAAGGTTTATACTGATTATATGTATGAGTTGGTCCTTATAGTAATATACTCAGTCCCCAGATATAGAATGCTTGTTTTTTGTTTTGTTTTGTTTTGGCATATTCTATCTTATTAAAGATAGTCCCTTTACATTTAAATTGATGAAAGTTTTTAGCTTGTATAAACTTTCACATTTATTGTTTTCCTTAGCCAATGTTAATATTTTATAAATTTTCTCCTTTATTTATTCTTTTGTAATCCCACTTGAAGGGTCTTAAATGTGATCTAGCAGCTACCTACAGAATCTCACTTCAATCAAAAAAGGAAACAAATGCAAAAAATAAAAAGGAAATAATGATCAAAATGGCTGACCATGTCTATTCAACTGTTTGACTAGAAAAGGAATCAATGGCAGTGATGATATTGTTTTGGTCAACTTTAAAATGAGATCTTTGTGACAGTGTCAATTTGGGGGACACAGCTAAGTAACATAAAATGGCAGCTTGCTTCAGACATTGCTGGGAGGGACTCCTCTCTGGAAAGGGCTTTAACAGGGGACAGAAACAATTGATCTAGAAGGGATTTCAAAGAAAATGGAGAAATGGAATATAACCTATGGAACTGCAGATAAGCAACACATGATGATAAACCAGTTTTGGTCCAGGAGAGGCAACTCATTTGGCTAATTTGAGCTTTTCACTACCTCATCAGAGCTCCCTTCCACTTTCTGAATGAGATGCTGCTCAAAATATGAATTGCTCAATAAATCTGTTAGATTCTAAATTTAATGTTATTGACATGTTTTTCTTTTAACAATATTATATTTTCTTAATACAACATATGATGAGTGTTCTGGTGACTACAGCATTATACTAGACTAAGAGATCACTGCATTAGTGATCTGGTATACTATTTCTTCAAAGTGTGATATTAGCTCCATTGGTTCCCATGACTTATGCTCAAGTTCCACAGTTATCAAAACACAGTCTATCAAAAATAATAAATTTGAATTCCAGCAAGCAAGAATAAGCTCTATTATTTACCGGTCTTTAATCCTCCTAGACTCTATGTCTGTCAATACTAATTCCAGAATAAAGGTGGGAAAGGTCCCTGAGGAGTTCTCTTTTGGCAAAAGGTCAATGCACATTAGAAAATCTTGACTTTCCTTCTCACATTTTATTGTACTATTGCTGCTGCATAATAAATTGTTATGTACTTTGTTGCCAGGTTATTGATTCTTTCTGGATTTCCTATCAGAAGATAAACATAATTTGGCCATGTTACACAGAGTCTACAGTCTACCTTTCAAGAATAATGTTAGAGTACCTGGACAGATGACTGCCCACTCTGCACTTCCCTCATGGGGCTTTTTCCAAGAGACACTAATTAGGAGAGAGGTAAAAGGGTGCTAATGGAAATTTAATCCAGAAGTCAAAATAACTAATAATATTCAGAAAGGCTGACATTTCAAGTCAAATTATAATGAAAACATAACTTTGGTTTGGCAAAAAGTCCAAGAGGTAAGGAAATGCTAATATCAAAAATTTTACCTTGAAATACTTCAAACTTATTCGGCAGTTTTAAAGTAACACAAAATCCATACAGAAAACTCCAACATAACCACCCACCCAGATAACCAGTTCCAATGACTTGTAAATATTTTGCCACATTTTCTAAATCATTCTCTCTCTCTATCAATCTCAATCTATCTACCCAGCTATCCTTCTTAATCTGTCTTTCAAATTACCTATTTTCTAGACTTTTAAGTGTAGGTTGTATATATCATGCACCTTGATCACCTGATACTTCCATGTATTTTCTTAGAGCAAGCATATTCACTTAGGTAACCACCTTAAGTAGAGTTATCAAGTTTAGTAAATTTACCACTGATATAAAATTTACAATCTCTATTAAAATTCTTTTTATGTCCCAATAATATCCTTCTGAACTTTTTCTCCTCTGATTTTAGTTCCATCCAGGATCTTGTTTCACATATAATTGTTTCTTTAGGTCACTTGTTTTTAAATTGTGGAAACATATACATACACATAACCATTCCCAACTCAACCCCTTCCAAGCATACAATTGAGTGGGATCATATTCACAATATTGTGCTACCTTCACCACCACCATTTCCAGAACTTTCCTATCATCCAAACAGATACCGTGCTCCCATTATGCATTAAATCTCCATTCCCTCTCTGTTTCTGTTAAATTGTACTATACTTTCAGTCTCTATGAATTTGCATATTCTAACAATTCATATGAGTGGAATTGTACAATATTTGTTCTTTTGTGTCTGATATTTCACTCAATTTGATGTCTTCAAAGTTGATGCAGTAATTGCTTTTTATCCATCATCTTTCCTATATTGAAAATCTTCTTAGCTACATAATTCCTTTCATTTATTATTTCCCTATTATAATTTTTGTGTTGTGTTGTTACAAGTTGATTTTGTATACATAATGACTTTGTATACATTATATACAAATATATACATTATATATTTGTATATACATAATATACAATGTATATACAATATATCATGTTATATATTATATATACCATTATATATTATATGTTATACAGATATATAATGCATCTCATTATAGTCCCTATAATAAGAATCATTGACTCCATTTTCATTATTTGTATTAAAACATGATTAATGGATTAATGGCTTCTCCGAGGCCCTTATCTAGGTAGTAGCATCAACAGAACCAATGTATGATGCCTTGATTATTTTTGTTATTTCATAATGTGAGGTCTAAAAAGCAGTTGCAGAGAAGTCAATTTCACCAACATGCCAAATACTTTGAGAATGGATGGTGTCAGGAATCCCATCTCTTCTGACAATAGCATGACCCAGAACATTGTGTTCTGATTCTTTTAATTCAGCAACATTCCTGTATTCTTGAAGAAGGTACTGTGTGAGAAACAGATGTAGGTAAAGGGGATTTAGGATGCTGGAAGGTCTGACTCACCATTTGGGTTTAGTTGGTATAAGTGGCTAGTTGTCAAAATAATTGTGATGGTTTCCTGAAGCCTAAAGTCCACCACTTCTTTTTTTTAAATATATTTTTTATTTTTTTCTAAAAGATACTTAAATTACATAAAATGCTGCATAAAATATATAAGGGATTCCCATATGTCCCACTTTGCACACCTTCCACATTTACCCACATTAACAACGTCCTTCATTAGTGTGGAACATTCACTGCAATTGATGAACACATTTTGGAGCACTGCCACTAATGATGGATTATATTTTACATTGTAGTTTACACTATCTCCTATGCAATTCTGTAAGTTGTAGTAGGATATATAATGGCCTGTATCTGTCATTGCAATGTCATTCTGGACAATTCCAAGTCCCGAAAGTGCCCCCATATTGCACTTCTTTTTCTCTCTCCCTGCCTTCAGAACCTCTGGTGCCCACTGTCTCTACATGAATGATATAATTTCTTCCATTGCTAGAATCACAATAAGTCTATGGTAAAATACCAGAAAGTCCACTCAAGTCCATATTTTATTCCCCAATCCTGAGGATTCTGGGATGGTGATGCCCACTCCACCTCTAATTGAGAGGAGACTTCGATCCCATATGACTGATGGATGGGACTTTCTTGCTCGCAGTTGTAGGCTCTCTCAGTTCCTTGGTATGGTGGTTGTACATCCTCATCTCCTTGGTAGTTATCCTACTCTCCAGTCCACCACTTCTTTGTCACCATCTGAACCCATAGTGTGACCCAGCATTGGTCACTCCTGGGGTGGAGAGAGAGAGATGTCCCAGACCTGCTTATCTCTTAATTCTGGGTTCCACCTTGATTCCTCTCCACTAATATTTATTTGATTAGATCTTTGTATTTAAAGGTACCTCTTAGGTCACCTTATATTTCCCCAATTCTTAATGTTCCTTCATCGGAAGTGTTTATCAGAGTCACTTCTGCTTGTGTTTTACTCTTTATTGAAATCCAAACACAAAATTCACTTTCTTCAGTATTGCCACCTTTCCTTCACAACCTTTTAACTTATTAACAATTATTCTTTTGCCATTATTCCCAAATTCTTCATTTAGTAGATACCAGATCAAATAATGATAAAATGTTAGAATTTAATATTAAAAATGTTTATGACACTATTAACTTTCTAACTTTTCTTTCTCTGGCAATGGAACAAAATCTCAAGTATGCTTTGATTCTGATGGTAATGCATATTGAAACTCATGATGAGAATGCTTCTTAGACTCTTGACCCCCAAGTGACATATACACACATCCACACACATCCACAAATGGAAACCCATACACATACAAGCACAGGAGCACAATTATGTTAGTGCTATGTGTACACTACAAGTTTTCACTAGGATAAAATCCTTTTTTATAAAAATAATATATTATTTTTAAAGAAGCTTTAGATTACAAAAGTGTCATATCAAAAAATACAGGGGATTCCCACGTTTCCCACCCCCTCCCCTTCCCACACGTTCCACCATTAACAACATTTTTCATTAGTGTGGTTTATTTATTACAATCAATGAACACACACATATATATATTCAATATATATATTGAAGCATTGCTACTAACCATGGTCTATAATTTACATTACGGTTTACACTTTGGCCCACACATTTTTGTAGGTTTTGACAAAATGTATAATGACCTGTATCCATCATTTTAATATCATGCACAACAACTCTAACATCCCCAAATGCTCCATGTTGCAACAATTCTTTCCCCTTGTTCCCCTCAGAAGCTTTGGTGACCACTTTCTTTATATAAAATTACAATTTCTTCCATTATTATAATAATAAATAGTCAACTTTAGTTCATAGTTGTATTCTACCTTTATAATTGTTCATTCTTCCATCTTGAGGACTTTAAGAAAATGGTGCCTACTCTGCTTCCAACCAAGGGAGGGTTTAGATCCCATGGGACAGATGTGTAGAAATGTCTTGCATGCAGTTGTAGATACTCTGTTTTTCTGGATGGGCATTGCCTATTACCATCCCTTTGTTAGATATCCTGGGTGAGTCCAATGAATTGGAGAGTAGGTGCTGGCTGCAACTGCTGAAATTCAGGGCTCAACTGTCATATGATAAGCCAGAATATTTAAGTCTCTGGGCTGTATATTTGATGTGTAAAGTGATAATTATAAGTTCAAATAAAAAGGGGCAGAAGTCCCATGTGTAGGAAAATTATAACTGAATCAAACTTGGATACATTAGGGAGATAGGTTATCATATATTCCAAGGTAAGGCTCACTAACAGGCTTGTGTGTGCTGCCTATAATGTCTGGCTATCTCTAGAACCCTCAGGAGCACCCCTGCTTGAGGCAGTGTTTACTGTGACCATCAGTGAGATCCTCATAAGATGTGCATAAGCATAACATCTGAGATGACCTCCCAACTGACTTGGAAATCTCTTAGCCATAAAAACTCATTTGTATTTAATATATCCCACATTTGGTTTAGGTCTTTGTCCAAATACAGCCTAATCAATAGGATAAAATATTTGAGAACCATCTATCCGATAAGGGCCTAATATCCACCATATATAAAGAAATCCTATATCTCAAAAATATAATTACAACCCATTTAAAAAATGAGCAAGAGATTTGAATAGACATTTTTTTCAAAGAGGAAATACAAGTGGCTAAAAGTTACATGAAAAGATGCTCAACAGGATAAAATATTTTATTTTATAAAACAAATATTTATTTATAAAATAAATCTCTCTAAGGCTCTCTTAATCTGCTTTATGTCTCCTATTGTCAACCATAGCAAGACACAAGGTCCAACAAACAGTGAATATTAAACACTTGCTAAATGTATGTGTTAATGACTATAACAAAAAAGGCTGATGCTCCTTTGTATTTGTATAGAACATGGTAATTTAGAAATATATTTTCCCTTCTTAAAAACCAGTTGTGTTTCACAACAAGCCTGTAAGGTAAGCAGACATTAATATCTGACTTGTATACATTAGTCAATGACTTTCAGAGAGAATATACCCCAAGGCCACATTTCTACTATGAAAAGTAATGGAAGCAGGGACACTACATCATAGGTCAATTATACTTGAATTTTCTTTTCTTATTTTAATTATGTAGCTGCGTCCACATATCTGCTTTCTCATAATGAGTAAGTGTTAAGAATCTTCTTTATAAAATTTGAAGTGGACAAAATGAAAAAATAGTGGTAAAATCATCCGACATAGTTCTACAATCTAGAAAATGAATAAACATATTCTATTTCTTCATATATTTTGTTTCTATGTTTTTATCAGTGCTCATAAAACATGTACAATGTACTAATTTATTTTTCTATTCAAACAGCACAGCATTATTGCCATAGAAATGGCAATATTTACGTAAATATTTCAAATCTATTCATCTTGCTTTGAGAAGTTAAATTAAAAAAACACACATTTAATTTCTAACATCATAATTTGCAGTAAAAATTTGGAAAAATAAAGAAGCAAAACGACAAAATTAAAGTCAACCAAGGATCACCACTGAATTTGGATTATTTCTATGACATTTTATCACAAAGATGCACATAAAATTGTGATCTAATTGGAAATATGGAAATTTAAATGCAAGTGAAAACATACAATTTTAGTTATTGTCTAGAAAGTGATTTAAAATTATACAAAATCCAGCAGTGAATCACCTGAAATGCATTATTTCAGATTAAGATTTCTGTGTTTAAGAAAAGCAACTTTTTCCCCTACTGGAACAAATTGAAAAAGAACAAGCAAACTCTGCCTAATATCTCTCAAGAGGTCTTTCTTTGCCTATACACTTATATAAGTTTAGAGATAAAGAGATCAAGAGAACAAATATATGAAAGAAGGAAGAAATGGAGGGAAAAAGGAAGGAAAACATATATGCCACAATTAATTTTAATTAAACAATGTAAAATAATATGTAACAAGAATAAATTGAAGTTGAAACAAAGGAATTGACAAATTTGTTAATGTTAACTGTATTATGAAATGAATGATTGAAATATTTTAATTGTGTTTTTACATTTATCTAAATATTTCAAGTCTATTCATCTTGCTCTGAGAAGTTAAATTAAAAAAAAAAACATTTAATTTCTGACAATATAATTTGCAGTACTATTTCAACCTTTCCTTCTACATTTAAAGTGATGCAATATGCAACACCAACTTCTTCCCCAAATTCCAAGGAGTTTCTCCATTCCTGTATTAATACTAATTAATTTATTGTTTGTTTGTTTTTTACTATATTACCAGACAAAACACCTTGTTTATCAAATTCATAGACAGAAATTTGATTAGAAGTTACAGGGGCCAGGAAGAGTGTGGATTGGGAGTTATTGCACAGTGGGTACAGTTTGTTTAGGATAAGAAAAAAAATTGGTAACAGCAGCCAACTATGTGAATGTAATTAATATCATTTCAATGTACACTTAATATGGTTAAATTAGGTATTTTGGTTATGGTACCACAATAAAAAATCATAAAAATATATACCTCATTTCTGATCCTGACCTACAGATTAGTTAATCAAGGTGCTGCCTGCTAGCAATCAGACTTCATTGTCTCCAGATTTACTGCCCCAGTTATTTCTCTGGTTAGCTCTGTTCAGCTCTTCCTGTTCTGGACTCTACCAATACCACACAAACATGTTGAAACCCAGAAGGCTTTAGAAAATACACAGAAATGTTTTGATCCAAGAAACCCTCAACACCAATTAAGTAAAAATAAGCATCAATGCTCCCATGGTCAAACACGACCCTCACACTGAACACTGGACATATAGTCTAGACAGCCCATATGCCTTTTCAAAATGTTTTATTAAAGGTTTTTATAAAGAGTTCCAAGAAGATGCATCAGAGTAGGCAGGAAATGCTCAATTCTCTCTCAAAAGCAACAGAGAAAGCACCAAATGCTGTCCAAGGGAATTGCTTTGGGGAACAGCAGACCAGGAGAGTGTTGGGCAACTCCCAGGAGGATGAGAGACAGAGAGAGGAAGAACCCAAAGTAACAAATATGAGTTACCAATCCCCTGTGGCAGCGAAGGGCCATCATCCTCTACCCTCAAGCCATTAAGCCTGGATAAAACTCCAGGCTCACTGCAGTTGACTAAGAGGGGAACAGACATCTTCCTCCCTCACAGCTGTTATAAGAAGAGAGGGCGGGTGAGTTGGAGTGCTTCACTTTAGTGAATCTGGCCACTTTGAAACTTGGCTCTGGTCAGACCAGAAACACTTGAAAGCAGAGATGAAGGGAACATCTCACTGGAAAGTTTACTGATGCATGCCATCTGTTAGCCAGTAACAAAATTACAAGGAGAAAAACTGGTTTTAGGTCTCTCTTTAGCCTCCTGGTAGGAAATCTGCACCCTGTTAGTGAGTCCCTGGTCTGATTTTGGTAACTTTAGCTGGGCAATTTTAAAGACTTAGAGTAAGTTCATAAAAAATAAAAAATAAAAAACCAAAGAAGAGCTGTGGAAAAAAAAAAACACTAGGAAAGAGAAAGAAATTGACCATCAGAATAAATTCACCAATATATTCAGATGCCAAAAGCACAGCAAAAAATTACAAACTGTACTAGGAAACAAGAAGAGATGCCCCTGCCAAAGGAACAAACCAAACAATTTTCCTGTTCTAGATATTTCATGTAAGTGATCTCACAGTATTTGTCCATTTTTATTTGGTTCATTTCATGCAGCATGAAGTCTTCAAGGTGCCGTCCATATGGTATCATGTACCAGAACTTGATTCCTATTTACAGCTAGTAATATTCTATTGAATGTACATATATTTTGTTTTTCCATTTGTCTGTTGGTAGACACTTGTGTTGTTTCCACCATATGAGTATTGTGAATAATGTTATGAATAAATAGAAGGTTTTTAAGATGATTTTTCCTGATGAATAAGGAAATACGTATTGCATGTAGAAAATAAACTGGCCATTATATTTGGTGTAATACTATGTTCTTGGTGTTGTACATTACATATATTCTTGCATAAAATTATAAGTTCAAATAAAGGTTGTAAAATGATTATGATTAGGGGACTTATACGTGAATATAATTATGTTACATTAGGGAAATAACTTCCTACAAATTCTAAGATAGAATTTTATGCATGGCTAAGTCCTGCATAAGTGTAAAATCCAGAAGAACCTCTTGATTCTTATTGGAAATTGTCTTAGTCATTGACTCTTTATTTTATTTCTTTCCCCCCTTTTGGTATAATCTCATGTTGCCAAGGCAGGGTTCTTCCCTGGTAGTTATGCCATGTCCCACTTTCAGGGAATGTTTATCTCTGGAAGTCATATCCCAGGATGTGAGGGAATTTTTTTCTCTGTAAATCCTGTCATGTCCTTCACAGGGGGAAAATAGCGAGTTTATTTGCAGAGTTTGGCTTAGAGAGAGGAATATTTGAGCAACAAAAAGAGGTTTTCAGAAGGTGATTCTTAAGCATTAATTATAATGAAGCTTAGTTTCATCATTACAGAAGTAAGTTTTATTTTTTGAAGTGCAAGCCTCAAGACCAAGGGCTTGGTTTATTAGTATATTTCCTTTTTTTAGGCAGGGCTCATACATAATATTCCAGAGCTTATTTTCACAGGTATAATTTGTAGAGTTCTACAGTTGCAGTACATTGGGAGCCCTTATTGCTTGAGAGAATAGTAGGAATTCCCCAGTTGAGAAATGTAATGTTTCTACACTTTTCCTGTGGCTTATTAAGGAATTTTGCAAATAACTTATCTTATGCCCAAACCACTTTGAAATATGTCAGGGTTTTAAGTCAATTCTGTACAAAATAATGAGATCTTATTCTCTGTTTTAAGTTCCATGTCAAATAAAGCTCAGTTAGGTTGTCTATATAAAGTGACTAGACAGGTTAAGTTAGAAAGTATATCACAGAAAATTGAAACTTTGGATAAAATACATTTTTCTTTTTTGTTTGTTCCCCTGAGAAGTTAAAGATTTATAAAACAGATACTAATTTATACTTTGTATTTTTATTTACCTTAGTCTTTAACTAGATCAGCCTCATTTACCTTTTAATTGAAATCTGATTCTTTCTTAGCTTCTTTAACAATTGTTGTATGGCGTGATCTTTTAGAACTAATGCTGTTTCTTCAGCACCTTTAGAGCTGGAGAACTTTAGCTCTGAGTCTTAGACATCATACACACAAAGTTCCAGGGAGATACTAAGTTACACACAAAGAGCAAATTATCTAAGAATTAGGAAGTAACCTTTAAAGCTTAGGAACAAAATGTGACTGCTGCAAAACTTTACAATTTAGGCCTTAATTCTCCTCTGAATATTTTTCTAAATGAAGCTATTTTTAGAACTAAAGAAAACATTTGCAAATAACATATTGAGGTTATTAATTCCAGACCATAATAGAAGTTTTGTTCTGCTCCACTTTTATACTTTTATTATGTTAACTAGCAGGTAGAATATAACTTATAGACTTGCCTTGCCATCTATTTTAAATAACTAAAACCATGACTAATATCATTATACTGTTTTTTAATATTATTTATATCAGTATTAGGACAGAATATAGACAATGAGTATATTTTTAAGTTTTTAAGAATTTTACACAATCTTTTAAATATAAATAAAATTCTACTTACACAAATGTAGTCCAAAATTTTTTTTAAAATTTTATACCACTTCCCAAACACTTTCCATGCAACTTAAAATACCTTACTTTTTATAAGGCAAAATGTCAACAAAATTCATTGTGAAAGTTTGAAGTAAAAACATACCCTTCAGGGTGTGATTTAAAATGTTAAATTTCTTAGGTTTGAATATTATATTTAAAGAGGAGGTACATTTACTTTTCTATTCAACAAAGGGACAACTTAAATAGTACAAGATTTACTTTCTTTAAAAATGAGAAGACTTACTTTTGAAAACACTATTTTTTTTGTCTTTTCTTAAGCCACTAAGTATATGATAAGGTTATCATGAAGTACAAGAAATTATTCTGATAAAACCACCAATTCTTCATCTTTTATTTTGATGGTTTAGGAAAAAAAGAAAAAAAGAAAAACCTTTTATAATCTTCTACTCAGAACAGACCAATAGTATATGAAAACTCTGTCACTTTAACAGAGAAAATTAAGATTTAGTTTTGCAGCATCCATTTGATAAATATATTTATCAAATCCTAACATTGGTTACAACAAATAAAATTTGATTTAGCAAACTTTCTATAACTTTTTATATTCATATAATTTTTGTTGTACACATTTCAGGTATACATTCAGTGGAAATCAATTATTTCCCTTTAGGACAAAAATACACCTTTAAGTTTATTAAATTATAGTCAGCATTGTTTACAACTAACAAAATTTACTTTCACAAACACTCTAAAACTTTTCATATTTCTTCAGGTTTTGAGGTACATATTTCTGCCTCTCATTCTATGAAAAACAGGTATATTATCCTGTTATGAAACCACAATTACTTAAATGAGCTTATCAAATTTTAGTCAGCATTGACAATAAGAAACAAAATTCACTTTTATAAAACATCTGCAATATTCTATATCTATTTAGGTCATGTTATATAGTTTTACTTTTCATTCTTTTAAAAATTAACCATTTCCCATTAGGACAAAACTCTACTGTTTTTATTAACAAGAATACGTTGCACATTTTTTATACTCACATACCTTAAGCCATCGGAATGATTTTTGGGCAGTCTTCACACATCTTACAAAATACAATTATTTCAAATTAATATTTACCAAAATAATAAAATTTCATCAACACAAACTTACATTCTTTATTTCAATGCTAGTTTACCTTATCAGTACCGGCACATACTTAGGGAGAACATACCCAGTAGACAAAGTTGAAACAATGATAGTCTATACAAGAAATGTTTTGTTTTTCTTCCTCCAGAAGAGGTTAAAACCTCTTTGATTTTATAATATTTTAAAATTATGGACAATTTGAAAAGCATATTGAACATCAGGCTCTGGAAAATACACTACAATTTTTTTTATTTGTCTAAGTCACAATTTAAGAAAAATTTTCTGTAGTTTTCTGAGACATTTCTTTAACTTACTGAAATTCTGCAATCAAATTTAATTCAATTACCCTCAGTTCAATGTTATAAATATATTTAATTATGATTATTCACTACAGTTATAATTGCTAAGATATTATTGGAAAATAATAATTTTAAATTGGGAAAAAAATTTTTGGACCTTTACAACAATTAAGGAATTTCCACATGGTAAACTATGTAAAATGTGGCTTAGTTTGTAATTCTTTCCTTAACATTTTGGCTGAGGTAGAGGGTTGAGTATAAACATTTGGGGAAAAATGGTGGAAGGGAATTGGTTGATAATTAAAACTATTGTATGAGTGAATCAGATGTGAGATTGGAAGAAATTGTTGATAGATTTTGGAGTGAGGGTGGATTTTGATCAACCACAAAGAGCATCAAACACAATAAGATTAAGTGCTGATTTCTCATCAGAAATCATAGAGGCAAGAAGGAAAGTTGTGTGATATATTTAAGATACTGAAAAAGAAAAACTTCCAGGAAGAATTTCTTTATTGGGCAAAACTGCCCTTCTAAAATGAGGAAAATTTAAAAATATTCACAGATAAAACTAAACTGAGAGATTTTATTAATAAATGACCTGTCCTACAAGAAATATTAAGGGAGTTTAGCAAGGTGAAAGAGAAAGAAATGAGAGACTTGAAAGAGTGTGAAAAAATGAAGATTACCAGTAATGGTACCTAAAATGTTAAAAAGAGAGGCAAACATATGTCATGACATATAAAAACAAAAGAATAAAATTTTTGAAGTAAATACTGCATTTTAAGTAATAACATTGAAGATTAATGAATTAAACACCCAATCAAAAGAAATAGATTGGCAGAATGGATAAAAACTATGATCCCTCTATAGACTGTCTAGAAGACACTCACCTTAGACCCAAGAAAAGAAAAGAGTTGAAAGTGAAAGTTTGGAAAAAGGTATTCCATGCAAACTGTAATAAAAAAGAGCCGAGATAGCTATTCTAATATCAAACAAATAGGCTCTAAGCACAAAACAGTTATGAGAAAAATTAGGCACTATATATTACAAAAAGGGGCAATCCACCAAGAAGAAATAAATATATATATATAATATATATATTTTATGCATTTCATCAGGGTGCTCCAAAATACATGAGGAAATCCCTGATAAAATTAGAGGAAAAAATGTACATCTCTACAATAATTGTTTGATGTTTAAATACAACACTCTCACCAATCGATAGAACATCTAGATAGAGGATCAATAAAGAAACAGAGAACTTTAATAATATGATAAGTGAATAAAACAGACATATATGGAACATTGTATCCCAAAACAGCAGTATATACACTCTTCCCAAGTGCACATGGGTAATTCTTCAGGACAGATAACATGTTGGATCCCACAACAAATTTAAAATGATTGAAATTATAACAAGTGCTTTCTCTGAGAATAATGGAGTTAAATTGGTAATCAATAATTGGTGGAGAGGTGAAAAATTCACATATATGTGAGAAAGTTTAAAAGCACACAAAGGATCAGTGGATCAAAGAAGCAATTTCAAGAGAAATTGTTAAATTTCTTGAAATGAATGAAAAAGAAAACACAACATATCAAAACTTATCAGAGGCAGAGCTAAAAGGAAAATTTATAATCTTAAGCATTTGCACTAAAAAAGAGGAAAGAGTTATACTCTAAGATCTAACTATACACCTAGAGAAATGAGAAAAAGAAGAGAAATCTAATCCCAAAACAAGTAGTAGGAATAAAATACCAAATATTAGAGCAGAAATAAATGAAATTGAGAAAAAAAAA
>JAQZBX010016774.1:0-36163 GCA_029593785.1 Cabassous unicinctus | reverse complement strand
CTTTTTTTTTTAAAGCAGCAGTTTATTTGGTAATATATATATTCATATATGAACCTCTTCAGAGAAACTTTCTTCAAGACTCATTGTTTCAAACACTTGAAAGAAAATTTTGCTTCATAGATATAATTTGTAATCTATATACAATCAAAATATTTAAAGGTATGTACTATTATTTCTTCTTATATATTGAGTTTATTTTTCCTTTTTGCAGATGGTGATGCCCAGTCACTTAAAGAGCATCTTATTGATGAATTGGATTACATACTATTGCCCACAGAGGGCTGGAATAAACTTGTCAGCTGGTACACATTGATGGAAGGTCAGGAGCCGATAGCACGAAAGGTACATTTTTAAGAATAATTGAATATAAGTGCTAGCTTTTATGAATATTTGCAATTTATTATTGAGTCAATGAGTAATGAAGTCTTCTCTTTTGGAGAAAAAGGCCATCAAAATGTTGCTATCCACTGTAATATAATAATAACATATAACACATATAGAGAGTTTACTGTATGCTAGCCACTGTTAGCACTTTACATATGAACTCATTTAATCCTCACAGAAAACTCTGTAATTATTATTATCCCCATTTTACAGAAGAGGAAATGAGGACAGAGAGGTAGAAAAGCTCAGTCTTTTGCAAAATCACATAAGGATACAAACTTAGAAACCTGACCTTGTTTTCTTTAACCACTGCAATGCACTGCTTTTTAAAATAAAATAATTAGAACATAATGAAGAAATGAAAAATTGAAGAAATATTATTTTGCAGCATAAAAACTTTTTAAACTTAAAAATGCAGATTTTTTAATATCCTTTTTGAAATAATAGTCTAGAAACATTTAAAGGACCCCCCATTGTTTTTTTTTTTTAACTAAAAAATGACTTATGAAAATGAGGATGTTGCTGAAGTAGAAGAATACCACATACTCAAAGTAGATCTGCCAGCCTTACCTAATTATCTGTTGTTTATCACAATGAAGCAAATATGAAGTTGAATTAGGAGATCTAAGGGTAAAAGCCTGTAGTAGACTAAACCATATTTAGATTTATTTGGCACAATAAATGCTTAATGCTACAGAGTTACTCTATTAACAAATTTTATTTTTATATCCATGGTTTAGATATATTAGAAGCTAACCTTGGATCTTTTTTCCTAAATAGATATTTAATGTGCCTTTGATTTACTTTAGTTTTGCCTAATTTTATTCCTTAATTTCACTCAGTCTTTTCCTGTGGCTTTGCAAAATTAGATCTCCTCATTTATAGGAATGCTAGCCATATATAAAATGGCCTAATTATTTTATCAACATAGTTGACTGGAGAATTGAGTGTTTTGACCAACTGAAAGATAGCCTATTTAGCTATAAAACCACCTAGAACAAGAATTTCATTCCTAGAATAAAAGAAAATCTGTGTCTGAATTATCTTCAAGTGTATTAAACTGTATTACTTCATCTTTAATAATATACTTTTTAAAATACAGCACATTATGCACTAAAAATCTTCATAATGGTAAACAGATCAACCAACAACTTCATTGACATTACTCTGTGAAAGAAGCCTTGTTGAGATTTCTTGAAACCTATGTCTTTTAAGCCAATAAAAGTGAAAAAGGAAAAGAAAGCTTTATGCAAATAGAAAGAAAAAAGCTTCAGAAATCTGTTAGGAGACCATACATTTCTTTTTAATAAGGTGGTTGGAACTTTTTCAACTTGTAGAATAATTTTCAAACTTCAGTGTGCATGAAATTGTCTGGAGATGTTAAAAATGCATCCGTCTCAACTATTAAACCAGTAGGTCTTGGAATTTGCACTTTTACTATGCCCCTGGCACTGATACAGGTGGAATTCACTTAAGGAAGTGAATAGACTGACGCTTTAGGGTCTGAGGCCCAACTTTGAATTTTACCAATCTCTGGTGGCATTAAGGAATCTAGGATTGATAACACCCCTAGCTGTTATGCAGAAATAAAGTGAAATATATTCCTGGGCTGCAGATAATCTTCAAAATGTTTCATTTATAGTGTCAGGCATTCTATTTTATAAACAAAAATAGGCATATGAGCAGGAAATACGATGGAAACAAAATCAAAGAGAAACTTAAGACAGTAGAAACAGATCGATAAAGAATCCAGATAATGGGATTAAAAGAAACTTAAAATATTAAGTACAGTTTATTTTAAATAACTGTACTTAATATGTTCAAAGAAATAAAGGATAGAATCATAAAGAAGGGCAGAACTGGGGAGCAGATGTAGCTCAGTGTTGAGTGCCATGTACGAGGTCCTGGGTTGAATCCCTATTACCTCCTAAAAACAAACAAACAAACAACAACAATAAAACAGGGCAGAACTATTAAGCAAGAACCAAATACAATTCTAAACCTGAATATGAAATATTAAGGACTTAGTGTTTGGGTTTAATACTAGACTAAATAGAATCTAAGAGAAAATTTGTAAACTAAATGATATATCAGTAGAAGGTATACAGACTAAAGCCTAGAGAGATGGAAGACTGGAAAATACAGAAAAAAATTGAAAGGACATTTGGAATACAGTGAATAAGTTTGACACACAATTGAAAATTGAATTGAAATCTTAGAAAGAGAGCAAAAAGAGAATGGCATAGAAGTAATACTTAAAAAGGTATTAGCTGAGAATTTTCCAAAACTAAGAAAAGGTATCAAGCTAAAGATTCAAAAAATGCTTTGAACCCCAAGCTGAAAAAATATAAGTAAAACTGTACCCAATACAACTGTTGAAAAGCAAAGGCAAAAAGGAAGCCAGAAAAGAAAATATATTACCTTCAAAATAAGTGTAAGACAAATAAATCATTTCTCAAGAGAAACAATGGAAGACAGAAAACAATGGACTCTCTTCAACATGCTGAAAGAAAATAACTGCAAGCCTGGAATTCTATGCCCAAGGAAAGAATCCTTCAGAAATGAAGGTGAAATAAAGCCATTTTTAAACAAAAACTGAGAAAATTTGTAATCAGATCTGCATTAAAGAAAATACAAAAGGGTCTTCAGAATAGAAGGAAAATTGTGCCAGATGGAAGCTTAAAGATACAAGATGACATGTAGACTGACAAAAAGTAAATACTCTGAGTAAAATTTTTTTTTTTTAAAGATTCATTTGTATTTATTTATTTGTTTATCCCTGCCCCCCACCCCGCCCCTCCTTGCTGCTTGTGCTCTCTGTGTCCATTTGCTTTGTGATTTTCTGTGTTTGCTTGTCTCCCTTTGTTGGGTCATCTTGCTGCGCCAGCTCACTCTTCTGTGCGGGCCATCTTGCCTTCACCAGGAGGCCCCGGGAATCAAACCCGGGGCCTCCCATATGGTAAACAGGAACCCAACCAATTGAGCCACAGCCACTTCCCCTGAGTAAATTTTAATGTGGACTTTAAAACTGAATTTCTTTTGGGGATGAAATATGCATAAATTAAAATACACAAAATTAGCATATAAGTTAAGATAGCCTCCAAGACAGCTTCCTGTGATCATCATCTCTTTGTATCCACTTACATCATCCCCTTGTGTGGCCAGTAGCATAAGCAGAAGTCATGGTATATCACTTCCAAGATTAAATGGCTTCTATCTTGAGCGTACACGTATGCTTGGTCTCTCTCTCTCTTTCTCACCTCTCAATCTGGGAGAATCCAATTGCATGAGGCGAGGACATTTAGGGAACCTATGGAGAAGCCCACATAGTGTGGAATTGAGATCTCCAGCCACTTGCCAGAGAGGAAAAGAGTCCTGCCAAAAACTGTCTAAGTGAGCTAGAAGTGGCTCTTCTGGTTCCATTTGAGCCTCCACATGACTGGAGCCATAGCCCACAGCTTGACAGCAACTTCATGAGAGACTCTGAGCCAGAAGAACCCAACTAAGTTGCTCTCAGATTCCTGACCCTCAGAGATTATACGATAATGCTTATTGTTGCAGCAATAGATAACTAACATTGATTTTGGTACCTGGAAGTAGGGTTCTGTTTTAGTTTGCTAAAGATTGCCAAGGCAAAAAACCAGAAAGGGATTGGCTTTTACAAGGAGATTTGTTAACTTACAAGCTTACATCTCCATGGCTTAGAAAAGTGTCCATGTCAAAGCTTCATCAGGTGATGCCCTATCCCCAGAGACAACTGTGGGCAATCTTGGACTCATCTGCACATGGCAGTGTCTGCCAGTCTCTGCTTTCTCCTTGGGGCTCCATTACTTTTCAGCTTCTGGGGCTGCTCCATCTGTGGCATTCTCTCTCAGATTCTGTGAGTTCTTCTCTATTCTTGTGTCTCTTCTCTTTGTCTTCATCCTGTTTATAAAAGACCCCAGTAAGCATTAAGACCTACCCTGGGTTATGCCTTACTGAAGTAATCTAATCAAAGGCTCTTAACTGAAGTGATTTAATTAGAAGGTCCCACTTACAGTAGGTTCACACCCACAGGAATAGATTAGCCCTAAGGACATGACCATTTCTGGGGTACATACAGTCTTAAACTACCATAGGTGCTGATGTAAAAAATTTGAAATGTGATGGTAGACTTGCAAGATTTGAAGATCCCTAACCTTGTCAGATGCAAACAATGCTAAAAGTAAGAAATGACTTCCTAGCAGAGATCAAACCCCAAGTATGGTCTAAAGTTGAAGCAAAAGGTGTGACTGTAAAATCCTTTGTTAAGACCTTCGAAAGATCAAAGATGGTATCTCACAGTGCTCTTCAGTAAGCCTAACGGGTGAAGCTCACATATCCTCTCAATCAAACAGGCTTCTAAGAAGTTTAAGGACTTTCATCTCTCAGTCTTCTCAACATAAACCCAAGGTAGAGAAGGATTTCTCTAGAGGGTATTTTGGGGTATCTTTTTTTCTTTTGTGCTTTTTGTTAATGATTGAACCCAGTTAGATCTATAGGAGACCCATAATGGTTTTCTTTTTTTAAACTGCATTATTGAAATATAATTTTAACACTATAAAATATCATCCATTTAAAGTGTCCAGTTAGTGTCTTTAGTATATTCATGGAGCTGTGCAACCATTACCACAACCCAAGTTTAGAAAATTTTCATCACCCTGAAAAGAAATCACATACCCATTAGCAGTCACTCCAATTTTCTCCTCTCCATCCTCTGGCAATCACTAAACTACTTTCTGTCTATATGTATTTGTCTATTCTAGACATTTCATAGAAATGTAATCATACAATATATGGTCCTTTGGGTCCAACTTCTTTCACTTACTATAACGTTTTCAAGGTTCATCTGTATTGGAGCATGAATCAGTATTTTATTCCTTTTTATGGCTGAGACTCATAATGTTTTGAAGAGAATTGTATCACCGTATCCATTGCTGGCTTGGATTGAAAGGGGCAGAGACAGTATAAAATGAAAGAATCCTTTGAGCATCCAAACCTCTACCAGCAGAAGTTAGGCTAAAAACTTAACTCAACTGCAAACATTTGCTAACTTTCATGAAAAAGGAAGGATGACTGAAAGAACCAAGTGTCATTTTCAGGCAAAGTACAACTTAGTGTCCTAATTAAGGAACTCCAGGTATTTACTCAGCTGGATTTCAGAGTTGCTATGGATCATTGACTCTTTTATGCCTCCAATTTTCCCTTTTTTTAACAGAAATAACCAAAAGGTTATCTTCTGCATACCCTGTCATTGTATGTTTGGTTGAAGTGGGGTTGTGGGGGAAGCAAAAAACTTCTCTTAGTTCATGGGTCAGTAGATTAAGAGGAACTAAGTTACAGGAACTTAAGGAACTGCATCTGAGGGTCCTCATCTGTACTTAAATCTGATATAGATAAGATTTTGAACTTTAAGTTGATGCTGTAATGGGATGATACTTGTGGCGGCCTTTAGATGGGGTGAGTGTATTTTGTGTGGGAGTGTGAATCATTGGGAGCCAGAAGGTAGTAGCCAGCCTGTAAGAAGGCCTCCAGTGATCACTGCCTCCTAGTATTCCCACCCTTGTATAATTTCCTTTCCCGTTGTACCAGAGTTGTTCTGTGTGACCTGTAGAATATGGCAGAAGTGATGGTATGTCACTTCTGAGATTAGTTATAAAATAACTGGGGCTTCAGTCTTGGGAATGTCCTCTTGCTCTCTCTAGGGTCACTCACTTTGGGGGAAGCCAGTGTTGCTATGCAGGCAGTTTATGGGGAGGCTCACATGATGAGGAACTGAAGTCTGCACCAACAGGCAGAGAGGAACTAAGACCTGCCAACAACATAAGTGAGTTTGGAAGCTGAAGATTTGAACATTGTGATTAACCACCATGACCTAATTGGCATATGCATTGCATTCAATCAGTGCCAAATACAAATTCTTTTTAAATGGAATTTTTATCAAAATTGACCATATTCTGGGCCATCTAGCAAATTCCAAAAAATTTCAAATGAAAGAAGTTATTCAGAGTGTATATTCTGTCCCCATAGAATTACTAGAAATTAACAAAAAGATAGCTAAATTATCCCCCAGCTACCTAATAATAGAGCAGTATACCTTTTAGTAATCCTTGGGTCAAAGAAGAAATAAAGAAAATTAGAACTATTTTAAACATAATGATAATGAAAATACAATGTATCAAAAGAATGGGTAAAGCCGTTCATAGAAGGAACCACATAGCTTAAATGCATAGATTGGAAAAGAATTAAGGCTGTTATCTCAAGAAGGTAAGAGAAGAAAAGGAAAGTAAACCTAAAAAAAGAAGATATAATATAAAGTAGACATTAATAAAATGGAAAACAAACTTATACTAAATCAGCAAAGCCAAACGGCAACTCATTGTAAAGAACAATAAAATTATATCAATAAAATAAAGATCAGTCTGGTCAAGAATGATCAAGAATAAAAAGAGAGTAGGAGTAAACCAGTATTAGGAATGAAAAAGGAGACATCATAGCAGAACCTAAAGACTTTTTTAAGATAATTTTTTGAACAGCTTTATGTAATAATTTTAAAATTTAGATTAAATGGACAAATTTCTAGAAAAAAAAACAACTTAAAATTGACATAATGAGAAATAGGAAATCCTAATCATTTGGTATGATTAGAGAAATTGTTTCATTAATTAAAAACCTTCCCACATAAAAAACTGTATGCCCAGGAGGCTTCACCAGTACATTCTACCAAATATTTAAGGAAGAAATAATCTAATCCTACACAAACTCTTCCAGAGAAGAGAGGAAGGAGGAATACTTCCCACTTACTCACTTATTTCATGACTCCAAAACCTAAAGGAAATTACAAGAAAAATAAATACAGGTCATTCTCACTCATGACCATATTTGCTTAACTCCTAAACAAAATTAGCAAGCCAAATCTAGCAATATGTAAAAAGGACAATTAAAAAAATGCAATGTTGATTGAACTTTGAAAATCACTAATTGTAATTTTGGTATTAGCGGAATATAGAAGAAAAGTCATCTCAATAGGGGCAGAAAGAGCATTTGATAGGATAGGATTCAATATCCATATATGATTGATATCATATCATATATGATTCAATATCCATATATGAGCTTCTTAGGAAGCTCGGAACAGAAAGTATCTTCCCTGCTAAAGGGTATTTAAAAAAAAAATTCTACCACAAACAGTATACTTACTGATGAAATAGTAAAAGCTCCCCCTCTCAGATCAGGGAAAAAACAAAGAAGGATGCCTTGTATTAGTGGTTTTAGCCAGTATGGTAAGGCAAGGAAAAGAACTGAAAAAATAAGGATTGAAAAAGAAGAAACAAAACTATCAGTGTTATTGGAAGACATGATTGTATATGTTAAAAACTTCAAAAATATTTGCTAGGAAACTATTAGAATGAATAAGTAGTTTAGCAAGGTAGCTGGATATAAGGGCAATATAGAGAAACTAATTATATCTCAGAACAAATAAAATTTAAATTTAAAACACCATGTACAATAGCTCAAAATACTTGGATAAACAACAAAAATTGCTTTTCTACACTGAAAATTGTAAAACATTACTGAGAGAAATTAAAGAAGACCTAATGAATTTACTAATCTAGACCAAACTTTTTCTATAAAGCTTTGTGGGTCATATGGTCTCAGTTGAAACTACTCATCTCTGCTGTTACAGCATTAAAACAACCATAGGTGATAGCATCAGTGAGTGAGTATGGCTGTGTTCCATTAAAACCTTAGTTGCAAAAACTGAAGCTGGGCTGGATTTAGTCTGTGGGTCATCGTATATCCACTGATAAAGGCAATGGTTATTAATACCTGTCAATATCAAGCAGGAGAGTCCCATCCATATGCCCTGTGGGATCGAAGCCCCCTCTCAATTAGAGGTGGAGTGGGCATCATCATCCCAGAATCCTCAGGATTGGGGAATGAACTATGGACTAAAGTAGATTTACTGGTATTCTACTACAGACTTATTGTGATTCTAGCAATGGATGAAATTATATCATTGATGTGAAGGCAGTGGCCACTAGAGGTTCTAAGGGGAGGGAGAGGGGAAAACAGGTGAAATTTGGAGGCATTTTCGGGATTTGGGAATTGTCCTGAATGGCATTACAACAACAGATACAGCCATTACATATTTTGCTATAACCTACAAAACTCTGTGGGAGTGTCAACTACAATGTAAACTATAATCCACGCTCAGTGGCAATGCTCCAAAATGTTTTCATTAATTGTAACGAATGTACCACACTAATGAAGAATGTTGTTAATATGGGAAAATGTGGGAGGTGTAGGCAGTGGGGCATGTGGGAATCCTCTATTTTTACGTAACGTTTATGATGTAATCTAAATATCTTTAAAAAAATATATATATATATATATATGCTTTTTTTTAAAAGAGGGGCAACTAGATATTATTTCCATCCTATTTAAAGTCTATCTGTCACCAACTATGAAATAGTCTTATTAAAAATTGCAAGGAAAAAAAAGGATGAGTAACTTACAGGTTAAAAGGAGCACATTTTTGACAAGGAACCTGATTTCATATTGTGCTTATTCCTTATTTATAATAATATAACAGCATTATAATTCACTTAGAAAAAACATTTTAGTTGTCTGTAATTCTGAAACAATTGTTATTTCTAAATATCCCCAGTGTTATTTCAGATGTATATTTTAATCATTTTAAAAATTAGGTAAATAAAATTTTGTATCCTAATTTTTATGTCTGTTTCTTCCTTTTACATAATCTTCACAGCCATCATTTTAAATAACTATTTTCAGTGCTAACTTCTCAATGAAGGTAGGAGACTTTATATAAGCAAGTGTTCTATATGGGAAAGCCTTAATAAGACCATAATACACTGGTTCATAAATGTGCTAATTATTTTTCTCTGCTATGGTGTTTGTTGTTTTCAGCTTTAATCATGTATATAGTATGGTCCATTCAGATAAAGATAGTTTGAGGGCAAACTCATTTTCTTAAAAAAAAAAAAAAAAAGGAACAGCTTCTTTTATACATACTTTTGCAAGTAGAAAAGTATCCTATAAATATAGTGCTGGTATTTTAAGTAGTGATGATGGATTTAGCAATGTAAGATACTCTTTGGAGAAAAGATAAAGATGAGAAAAATTCTGAATACCAATGAAGTGTGAATTTTGAAATAATCTTGATGTTTTCTTTTCAAGGATTTTATGACTTCCTGACACCCAAATCCCCAGGTTCTTTTCAGTTGATTCTTAAAATACACTAAGTTTATATAGAAAATATATGCTTCAATATAAATTATGAGGAATTTTAATTATTTTTTCTTCTTTTGCCTAAAAGAGGAATGCTTGCTATTTTATCCTGTTTCTTTTTCCCTTTCCCGCTCTGTTGTTGACCATTCTGTTTTCTTTTTTCCCCCATTAAAATTAGGCCCACAGTTAGTTTTAGCTCTCTACCAATGCTTAGAAGCTACCTTAATGTAATATTATTTTAAGAGTCTTACCTCAGATGTTGAATATCAAAGCAGAAATTTCTGATTCATAAGAACATTTGATTCCTAGTTTCTCTACTTAAATTTAACCACAAATTACCTTATAAAATTTAAATCACATGATATCTTTTTCTACATTCTTAACTCCAAAGTGAAATCAGAAATAAGAAATTTAAAACAAATCTCATGAGTTGTCATAATTTACTTATTAGTTTTGCAAAATGAATTAAATTGAAAGAAGGAGAGGTACAGACCTGTTAATTTAGAGGTTTCTACCTCTT
This sequence comes from Cabassous unicinctus, assembly GCA_029593785.1. NCBI lineage: Eukaryota > Metazoa > Chordata > Mammalia > Cingulata > Chlamyphoridae > Cabassous > Cabassous unicinctus. The sequence continues at coordinate 25,986 of JAQZBX010016774.1, read as the reverse complement.
AGAAATCTGAGCGCAACAAGTATGATTAGGAAAATATATCTGACAAAATGTCATAAAAATTAGCGTTAGATTAGACAGTAAATACTAGTTAAATTACATTTGAATTTTTTGAGCTAAAACAATTTTCTTGCAAGTGAAAGACAAGTTTGTAAATCCCTGAGTGAATTGATGTTAAGCTTGTGAGTACATCCGACAGCCATTTGGAGCCTCCCTTTTGCCATATTTGTCTAATGTATCACATATCAAGCCCATGACTATTTTCAGAAACGGTCTTCATGACTGAAATCCTACAGTTAACCTTTAGAAGATCAAAAGGAAATAAACTTATTTAAAAGGTGACCTTAATATATACATATTTTCTTTTTTTATATTTTATAAGGTGCATGTTTAATAGTTTTGTTTTTTTTTTCATTTGTTGCATAGTATTACTTTGTGTGCATTTAAAGGTCAAAGAAAGTCATCTTAGGCTGGAAAACTAACATATCAATTACAGGAGCATAGCTGGATATTTTGGCAGCAGTCATTTGAAGTTATTTTTTAAATTTTATTTTAACATACAGAGTGATATAGCTGTTTTTTGAAATTTATAAAACAAGATTTTAAAAGGTTTTCTGCTTAAGATCAAATACTAAAAGCTAGAAGTATGTTTATATTTAGTCAGCTATATTAAAATATATATACTTTAGATATATAGTCATTTTTGGTAAACTGTTTTATTATAAACACTGAATATATTCATTATTTATAGTGTACCAAAATATATTCATAGATAGTAGACTGTCTTTCCAAACTGCCACTTAATGTTTTATAGCATAATTGTTCATATTCTGTTAAATATTAAAATTTTCAAAAATGTTCTTGTTTTTTAATTATACCAATCTGGTACCTTTTGTTTTATATTGACAGGTTTTAATAGTTATTGTTTTTCATTGGAGATCTTGATTTTTCTTCTAAGGCCTCTTTAGAGAAACATTGCTATTGGAAAGAGTAAAATACATTGAGATATAGCTGACACTCATTTGTTTTTGTGTTTTGTTTGTTTTGTAGGTGGTTGAACAGGGTATGTTTGTAAAGCACTGCAAGGTAGAAGTATATCTCACAGAATTGAAGCTCTGTGAAAATGGAAATATGAACAATGTTGTAACGCGAAGATTTAGCAAAGCTGACACAATAGGTAATGCAAGAAAAGCCTGTCTCTCTCTTTTATAGGTCATTACTATTAGATGAAAACCATTTTAAGGGTTTATACTTAGATGTTACAAATTCCCAGGCTAGATGTAATATGTCTTAGTTTAGATCTAATTATATTTTCTTTCTTGCTCTATTTTGCAGTTTTTAGATGAGTTTAACATTTGAGCCATTTAGCTTTTTTAAAAAAAAAATAGTTGTTTTACTCTAACATTTGGAAAATATGTAACATGTTTGTAATGTGAATAGAAATGAGAGTAGAGCACTGGTGCTTAAATAAAAACTCTGTCAGCTAACTTAACTATATATATGTTTTTCCTGTTTAGCATGGAAAGAGACAGGTAGATAGATGTATGTATAGATATGGATGTAGTTATATCTTTTTTTCATTCTATTTCAAGCTACATTTGAATTTAAGGTTAAGAATATATTGAATAAAGTGTTTTTTAAATAAATGATTATGAATTTAATAAAATTACCATGTTTTATTTCAAAAAGCACAGCTCAAAATAAAAATTATGAAAGGCAGTTATTTTCAAATAGAATTGTAAAGTAAGATTAATGATTATAACATTGATTTTGTTGAAACAATGAAAGTGGACCATGGAGGACTTGGGATACTTATGCAGAGTTCCTCAACAAGGAAGAGAGATAAGATTAACAAATTTATGAATTATGGCATTTTATAGATTACCATTGTCGGAACCAATCATTAAGTACACTTCTATTAAAACCATTGACATTCATGAGTAAATCATAGTAAATCATAGTATATCTGAATTTCATAAATACATTTGGCTTTCGCCAGTGTTTTCCCCCTCTTTATGTAGCTGGAACATTTATAAGTTTGTGATACAATGTCAGGAAACTCATATAGTTATCTTTTTAAAGTGAATGCTTAAAATACAAGAAATTACATAAATAAATGTCATTTTATTATGATTATTGTTATGGACAAATTAACTCTTAAAATTTCCAGATTTTCATATATATTCAGGAAAATTAATGTTTCTACATATTAAAAACTTAAAACTTTTTCAATATCCTCTTTGGAAAATATGTTGATCATGATATTAAAACTGTGCACAGGGGAGCGAATATGGCTCAAGCAGTTGAGTGCTTGCTTCCCACATGGGAGGTCCCGGATTTGGTCCCCAGTGCCTCCTAAAAAACAAGAAAACAACAAGTAAACAATTCAGGGGAGCCGGTGTGGCTCAATGTTTGGGCACTGGTGTTCCACATACGAGGTCCCGGACTCATTCCCTGGCCCCGGTACCATTAAAAATAATTAAATAATAACTGTGCACAATAAGAATCTATAGATCTATCCAACAAAGATAGTCTTGTTAGAATGAATTCATAGACCAATCTCTGAAATTTTCAACCAATTGGAATACAAATGAGACACTACCTCTTAAAATAGTTGATACAGATAATGCTTTCTAGTTATTTTTAGAGTTTAGTATTTCCTTCTCTCCTTAACCTCATTTCCATAAGAAAATTATAAATATGAGACCATTAGAAATCTTCTTGAATGTTATTTTACTGAATAATATTTTTAATATCTAAGCATTATGGAGTTCTCACATAATGAACTATGGAAGAATTCGTCACGGAAATAATTTAATTTATAAAGGATCTGTACTTCAAAGACTTTTTGATCTAGCATAGATTTTAATTGACATAGTTAAAAAATAATACTTTAAAATGCTACCTATGTTGGATATGTACCATAAAACTATGATACTAAATTTTTGTATAGCTAAAACGTGTATATTGTATGAAAGCCATTTTTTTTTCCAAACTGTGGGCTGTTGGTACTTTGCCTCATTAAAGAGTTTTGGGTATAAAGTAGAAATGGAAAATATAAGTACAGAATATGTCAACAGATACATATGTGTACTGGGTGACAATTTCTTACTGTAGATCTTAGTTTTAAAAGTATGAAAGTCTATTTTATACTAGAGTGAGTTTGTTTTTTAAGGAAAAATATTTGCAAATATAAAAATCAAGTCCGGAATTTTAGAGGCTTCATGGTTATAGTTATCATGTTAGTTAACAGTCAGTGAACACTTAGTATGTTCTGTGCTCCTTGTAGAGATTTTCCTATTTAAGCCTCAATAACTCTGTATCCACATTTTATAGATGATGAAGCCAAGGCATAGAAAGGTTAAGTAACCCACCTAGCTTTACCCTGCTACCAAATAGTAGAGCCAGTATTTTAACTCCATAACCAGGTCTCTTATACCAGAGCTTGAGCTCTTAATTTTTGATTTACACAATCTATGCATGCTAAAGAACATTCATTTAGAAGCTTAATTGAACTGATTTTGTTTTTCTAAAGAAGGTAAGTTTTGAAACAGAGAATTTTGAAAAATAAGGAAAAGGTGGATTTGTATTTCCTTTGCAGTCTTTTAAAAAACCTTGATTAGAAATTATCAAAATTTTTATGTATATGAAATGTAGATAAATTATATAAACAGAAATCGGAAGTATAAGTACTTGTTTTTGGTTGCTTACAAATTAATAAAATGTTATATTTTCAGCTAGCACTGCCTGCATTGATTAGTGATTAAAATGATAGCCACAGACAGAATCTAAATAATTTACCACACCAGAGCTAAAATACTCTGTCTTTGAATACTTTCCTCTGAAAATTGATATATTTGGGCATTGAAGATACTCCAATAAGACAAATAAAATTAGGTTTTATTTTTTTAAGGGTACCATTGAAAAAATAATTTTAAAATAAAACTTCTTGAAAAATGCTTATGTTTTAAAATTTTATTAATAGAATTGCTTAGTATCTTATTAAAAGTAATTTTCTACTTCATATGCTTTACCATAACTAAAGGTGGGATTAATATGTACAAAAATATATGCATCCAGTGTTCTTAACCTGCACCCAACCTCAGCCACCAGTTTCCGTAGTTATACTCTAGACTGGTACATTATCTATAAGCATAGTCACCAAATCTCGGTTTTCAATCACCCTGCCTTCCGACCTCCAGTTCTTCTTGCATTCTTTCTTGAGCCTTCTACATCAGACATTCAAGCCTACCATAACCCTTGGCACTGTTTCTATCATGGTCTCTTTAATTACGCTCAGTCCTTGGCTCTCCTTTCTTTTCTTTGGCGATTTCATCCAGTCCCTTGGCTTTAAATATTTTCTGCATCTTGATGTCTTTTAAATTTATGTCTCCTATCCAGTACTCTCCCCTCACTCCAGTTTCAACTATTCCATATCTTCATTTGTAAATCTAATAAGTATCTCAAGATGTAATCTAATGTGTATAAAATTAAACTTTTGATGCTTTCTTTTCCCCCAAAACTGGCTACCCTGTCATTCTTCTCCATTTCAGTAATTGGCATTTGCATTCTTCCAGTTGCTCAGGCCCAAAACCTTGGAATCATACTACTTCTCTGCATGTATGCACATCTTTTAGCAATTCCTTTAGAGTCTGTTCTCAGTCTAACCACTTACCACCACTTCCATTGCCAGTACCTTGACTTGGATTGCTGCAATAGCCTGATCTCTCACTCTTGGCACCCTTCAGACTTTCTCCACATAGCAGCAAAAGTGAACATTTAAAATGTCAGGTTGATCAAGTCATTCTTACGCTCAAAACCCTTTAGTGGCTTCTGTTTTTATCCAAAATAAAATAAGACATACCGTTCATTGCTCACAAAGTTGTACATAATGCACATGAATACCATTATGTTCTCATTTCCCCTTCACTCATTGGTGTGCTATACTGTTCTAAAACATGCCGAGCACATTCCCACCTAAGGACTTTGCATTACTGTTTCTTCTCCCTGTGCTTTTCTTCCCCCATATAAAAATAGATTGCAAATATCAGTGAAGAGGAAATTTCCATATATGCTTATACATATTATGTATATAAATATGGGTATGTGTTTGTGTATTAGTAGAAAAAAAAATGGAAGAAGAAACATGAAAATATTGTCTGTGATTATCTCTAGGCAGACATTTTATTTGTATTTGTCAGTATTTTCTGGATCTTTTTCAATGAACAAGAATTATTTCTGTAATCAGAAATAAAAAGAATTCATTTTTAGAAGGACTCATGATTTTATAATGAGTAATGAGTTAAAATGCATACTGTGAAACATAAATTACTTTAGTGTTGTATGATTAAACTCTAACCTTTTGAAATCTTAAATTCTCTAATCAGTTTGAATTACCAGTTTTTTCCTTAATAATCACACCTGGTCTTAAAAACCCTCTGTCATTTTCTGTGTATTTCTTACGTATTCATCTATTCTTGCTATACCATCAGTATTTTAAATTTAGGATTACTTATGCTTGTGAGCACTTAATTCTATATGGCATATTTTAAAATATTTGTTATATTTACATATCTTTCCTCCTTAAATCTAGATACAATTGAAAAGGAAATAAGAAAAATCTTCAATATTCCAGATGAAAAGGAGACCAGATTATGGAACAAATACATGAGTAATACATTTGAACCTTTGAATAAACCAGATAGCACCATTCAGGATGCTGGTTTATACCAAGGACAGGTATTGTTTAGAAACACTGTTTATTTTAAGTATACTGTATAAGAAGCTTTTTGGATTCATAAACTCTAATGAATATAATGACAATATATAATGGGTTCTACTGTCTCTGGCTTCCTTTTTGTAACTCATTTCTTATAGCCTATCCCTGCTGGTCACTGGCTATAATTTCTCCTTCCTTCTTTGAGCTTGGGAATGATCTATTTGTTAAAAAGAAATTATTTTCAATTTTTAAAAAATCAATAATATTATAAGACAGTAAGCAAATTTTTTCTGTAAGGGGTGAAATAGTAAATATTCTCAGCTTTGTGAGCCACGCAGTTGTTATCGCAATTACAACTCTGCCATTGTGGTAGAATGAAAGCAGCTGTGGACCATACATAAATAAATAGATATGGCCGTCTTCCAGTAAACTTTATTTACAAATCATGTGGCAGGCTGAATTGACCATGGTTTGCCAACCCCTGTTAGAAGTTATCAACCCTAATTTTGTCTTTCTTTGTGGTAAAATCCAAACAAGTGTATGTGTTGAGAAATGGAGACTTTAGACACAATCGGCAGGTACTGCTGATTCTACCTTCTAAATATCTCTTGTTAGTCTTTTTCATTAGTCTCTTAACAGATCCCTCTGCCTCTAGTCTCCTACATGTCTACTCAATATTCCATATTTCTTCCAGAAGAGTCTTTCTAAAATGTAAACCTTATTATTTCCCTTTCATAAACCTTTCCTGGCTACTTAATGATTACACAAGAAAGTCTAGGCACCTTATCACATGGCGTGCAAGTCGTGGTTTGATCTCTTGCCTAGTCTTCCAACATCTTTAGATTATCCAACATCTTTAGATTATCCTTGCCTTGTGATTTACACTTTATCCTTGCCTAGTGATTTACACTTAAAAATACTGAATTGAACTGCTTATAGTTCCTCAAACACTAATGCTATTCCAATTGCCTGTGACTTTGCATATGTTGTCCCATTTGCCTGGTGTATTCTTTTTCTCAGTCACTGTATCCATCCAGCAAAAAGTCCTTTTAAACCATCAAAATACTCAAATCAATCATGCCATTCCATTGTGTAGTCTAGCCAGGTCATTTTTTTCATCCTTCAAATTTCAACTCAAATATCACTTATTTCTTCAACATTCCCTGATCTGTTTTTCTCAATATCCTTTGAGGTGCATAGGATTTTTCTATTTGGGGGAAGAAAGTGCTCCTTTAATGTCCATAATACTTCTTTTATGATTTATGTGTCTTTTGTAGCATTCATTATGTACTTGAGTTATTTATACGGTGAGCTCCCCAGTTAGACTATGAGGTTCTTGTTTATTTTAATTTTTAATACCACATTGCCTGGTGCCCCAATATATGAAGGCTATTTGGTTTGGTTTGGTTTTATTAAAAATTACTATTGACATCAATAATACACTGTGCTATGAAAAATTCAGGCAAACTGATAGAAATTAATATTTATTAAATGACTATTATGTGTCGGGTATTGTACTTGGCTATAAAATCAGTGATTTTTCAGAATAATTTAAGCCATTAAATTCCTAAATGAAATCTGACAAAATTCAGTGTGTATTACAATTAAGAGGAGCAGTAGTCTGTTGAAAGCTGAAGTAAGAACCTTGGAACTCTTACTTGTTAGCCTCTCTAGCCAGCCAACTCCTTCCTTCTGTCTTCCTATAGAGATAAATCTCTCCTTGGTCACCACCCAACAGGTCTTGATGTAACTTCAAAAATACAGTTTAAAAAAACAGAATTATTTCTTTAAATCTTTTCAGTAATCCCATGTAGTGGATATTATACCCCTCCATAATGTTGTTAGAAAACTAAGGCTTTGAGAAGTTAAATATTTTGGTTTTCTTGATAGAAACACATTTATTGGATTGCAGATGAGAGAAAGAATTATTTTAATAAGAAGAAAATTATATATCCTCAAGGACTTTGAATCTTTTAGGATAAGAATGTTTCAAAGAATACACATTAAATTTTGCAGATTTTATAACAATTCTTTTACGACTGATAAATGAGCTAACATTATCCTGGACGACTTCTTCTTCTTCTTCTTCTTCTTCTTCTTATTATTATTATTATTATTATTTACAAAACTGAAAGTATTCTCATTAGAAATTGAAATCAAGACATACTGTTAAAGTGTTTGCCTCCTAAAATGGTGGTCTTTCCCTCTCTCCCCTTTTTAAATGTAAATTCTGAAACCTTTCTAAACCTTTCTAAAATTTAACCATAAGCAAAATCTTATTCAGAAAGTGATAAATTTGAATAAAGGAGCAGATTTTAACATTTCTTGGATTTTTAATTACAAATACTGCTAGATGTTAAGATGTTATGGTTAAACGTTAAATATTTACTTGATTCTTGCTTCAGTTTTAAGGCCTTCGTTTAAAAACCAAATCATAAGCAATGGTATTAAATGCATAACTTTGAAACTTAATAGCAAAAATCTTTTGTTTTATAACTGATTTAAGCCCTTCAAATGACCGTAAAATTAATAAAATTATATATATATAGACAGCTTTATAATTATAAATTACAGTCAAGAAAAGCTTTATTCAGGAATTTGAAATCCATCACTAAATTCAGTTTTATAAATCTGTAAAAATATATGAAAAGATTGTGTCAGAGTGATAATCTGAAGACTGTGGAAATAGTTAACTATCTTTGTTGTGGAGGGAGAGGAATGTAATCAGTGAAGGATCAGGATGCACTTTTTAGGGTGCACTTTTTTTTTTTCCCAGTTAAGCCAGTAAAAATAATTTATTGAGAAATGGGGGAAAAGAACAGAGCTTGCTGAGAAATGGGAGAGAAGGATGGAAATATATATCGAGATTTGATACAGACTACTCTAAGCAGAGAGAGATTTGGCTTATGTGGTTACTTTGCTAATGCTAAGGGGAGGGGACCCAGCTGTTATTGGTTACCTCACCAGTGGTGGAAGCCAATGGTGAGGCCTGTTTGAAATATCTGGGGCCTCCCCTTGGCCCAGAAAGAGTCCCAACTGAGACCTCAAGGTCTAGGTCAAGGTCTTGGTGGGGTCTGGTGACCATGTTGTCTGTCGGCCATGTTGTGGCTCATCTTCTCCTCGTTCCCCTGTACTAACCTGCCTCAGCTTCCCCCTTCAGAGAGTTCACGCCCTTAGTCTTAAGGGGAAGTGCACTTATTTTTAATACCCTGAATACAAGCTATGTTTTTTGATGTATGAAATGTTAATTTTTTAAGACAATTATTAAATTACCATGTTCTTTCAACAGCATGGTTTCATGAATATTTTAAAAATAGGTATATTATTTGTTACATATATTCTTTTTTTTTTAAATGCACAAATATTTATTTTGTTTTCCTTCATTGTTTTTGGAAATTCTGTTTTGATTTATAAAACATAGAAATAGCCAGCACTTAGAGCAAACATTCAGACCCCATTGTGACAAATTATTGACCCTTTGTGCTATTAAGAATACACATAGGAAGTTGGACTACCAAATAGTGTTATTACAATGATGTTTCTTTAGTGCAAAGATTATTATTTGTTACATATATTCTAAAACAAGTTTTCATTTGGCATTGTTAGGATCTAGAAGCCAACTTATAAATGATATGAAACATATAGTCCACAAAAATATATTACCAATCAGATGTAAAGTAGGTTACAAAATTGCAACTTTAAGAAAAATAGTTAACAAATCTGAACATATTATAGAATGTATTCAAATTTGTGATGCCTTAAATTTATTTTTCATATTGTCTATGTTATAGTTTTCCCATGGAAATTTAGATATTAACTTTTTATTGAGGTTACCACAATTTCTTTATGCTATTTTAATTATTTTTCTTAATGTTTCTTCTTCATATAAACTGCTCCCATAGCAAAAACTAGAAGAAAGGCTTCTCTTTTACACTGGAAGAAGGGAAGAAAGATTTGGGGATATTTTAGAATAAAAGATAGCTCTGTCTTAGCCTGTACTTCCCATTTATTAGAGGTGATTTTTGTCTACCTCAATGATGCCGCAGTAGGGAACTTCAGTCTGATTCTCATGAATGTGACTATCATTTATATATTAAAAGATTCTTTATTTTACACAGTGATAACGTAAACAAAGACAAATTTCAAAGCCCCCAAGAATCTGTGTATAATTTGTAATTTGAAATTATCTCTGCTACTTTTCCTCAATGTTATTATAAGCTAAAATCATATATCAGTATGTTTAACAACTGTTATTTATTGAGCATCTATTATTTCTACAGTACTGTGCTACAAGCTACAAATACAAAGAAATAGAAAAAGTACTCTTTAAACTCAAGGAATTTATATTCTATGTACTTGGTTTAATTTTTCTTATTCTCAGAGAAGCAATGATTTTCTTCATAGCTTACCTTATTTTCTTCTCACTATCTATCATTGCTGACTTCTTATATTTGAGGTCTTTTTGTCTCTCCCAATTTTGGAATCAAAATGGAAATGCCATTAAATAATCACAGTTATTTTGGTTTCTCAGTATATTCAGCTTATCTTCTAATACTGCTTTACTCCAAAGTTATAGAAAAACACCCTTTTACTGTCATATTTTCAGGTATTAGTGATAGAACAGAAAAATGAAGACGGAACATGGCCAAGGGGTCCTTCTACTCCTAAGTAAGTGCTCCCACTTTTTATGGCTTATTGCATGAATTTGAAGCCTTTGATTTCATTGAAATCCAGAATGATAGAAGAACCTATTTGTATGCTGCAAAAATATATACTTTCTTTCTATTTTAATATTTTATTCTTAGTATAGGAGTTATCTAAATTTATACTTAATATGTTATAATTAAAACTCTTCCACTTCAAATCTCTTTTAGAATAAGGTACAGCATAAATAAACGTTATAATTGAGAAAGTTGCTTGTCTAATAGTCAAATCACTAAATATTTTGTTCAGTTTTTAAAAAGCTTTTTGTGATTTTTTTTGAGTATCTCTTAATGCTATTTATCAAAATGAATCCAATGTGAAAGTAAGATTTTTATTTACTTAAAAGTGTTTTATAATATAAAAGCACAAGTAGAAAGAGGGATATAAGAATTGCTTTTGATGGTAAATAAGGGAAAGAAGAATTAGTAATCTTTTTTTGCTGTTATAGAATAATCAGATCCACAATCCATTATCAAAAATACTTAGGGACAATTATGTTTTAATATTCAGATTTTTCAGATCTTTGAGAAGTAATATACTACCTATTATTATAACATTTATGTAGCATTTAGGGCAGCACTCTATAATCAAACACATTAATATCTTCAGCAACTACTCATACTAAGTGGGATAAATAAGGAATTTAAGTAGTCTTCATATCAGTACAGGTTAGGTCTTGACCCCAAATGGTTGTGAAAATTTTTAGATTTCAGAGCTTTTGATATTTCACATTTTCTGATGAGGGATTGTGGACCTATATTTTGAAGTCCTTAAAATATTATGCTTTTTAATTAAATAACTAATATTTTAGTACTTGCTAACCCAGCACATAAAAAGAAGAATGACCTGCTGCTTAGTTTTCTTCAAGACTAAAATGTACTTTTAAGAAGTTGTTTTCTATCTTTCCTATCATGTGTGGGTTTTGTTTTTTTAATATTTCATTAGAAGTGCCCAAGTATATTGATTGCATAAAGGTAATTTTTATTCTTACCTTACTTATTTGGATGCAACTAAGGTTAGAATTTAGTATAAGAAGATATTAAAAGCATGTGGGTAAAATCATGTAGATTTTGTGATTGATGAAGATAGGAAAGTAATATTTTCTTGTGAATATTCACATTTAGTCTTTAGTTCAGAACCACTGTTGATATGCCTAGCTTATTTTGGAGAGTATGTATGTCCTAGGGATCACAGAACAAAATAAGAATTAATGGATTTAATTACATCAGAATTAAGGATTTCTGTTAAAACAACATATACAAAGTTAAAAATCAAATGTCAACCTTGAAACATTTAAAAGGGAATAATATTTACAATATATAAGGAACTACTGTAAATTAACAGAAACCAAAAAAAAAAGCTTTGGAAAAATAGACAAAAGATTTGAATAAAAAGTTTTCAGAAGGCGAAACAGAAGTCCTAACAGGTAGATGAGGAGATGTACAAACTCATTAGTAATTTAAAAAAATGAAAATTAAGTCAAAATGACATACAATCTTATACCCATCAAAATGGTAAAAATTAGTGAGGTTTTGAATAGCAAGTGTTGGGTAACAGGTAAGAGGTTTTATATACTGGTGGGAGTGTAAACTGGTACCACCATTCTGTAAATTTGTCAGTATTTAATTTAAATCAGGGATGCTTAATGCCCTCTGATCCAGCACTCATAGTCAGTCCTAGGTATATTTCTCAAAGGAATTCTTGCACAGGTCTCTGAGGAGATAGTATTTGCAGCTGCATTGTTCGTGGTAGTAAGGAGATGGATGCAGCTTGGGTAAATATCCATCACTTTTAGAGTGAATAACAAAAATGAGAGTTGTTATTGCTTGTTTGTCTTTTTTTGTTTTGTTTTTTACTGTGAAGTACCATGCAACAGGTAGATGTAATAATAGTGAGGTCTTTAAAACTACATAAAGCTTTAAGACACAGTTGAGAGGGAAAAAGAGGAGTTATAATTCAATACCATTTATGTAAATTTAAAACACAGAAAAGGACATGTTACATAAAAGTATAAAATTTTCTAGGACAGAGAAAGCACCTGTAGGGGCAGAAATAGGAGAGAAAATTGAAGAAGAATAAAAAAGTATGAGGGGAGAGCAGTTATAGCTGAGTGGTTGAGCACCTGCTTCCCACATATGAGGCCTTGGGTCCAACCCCTGGTACTTCCTAAAAAAAAAAAAAAGTATGAAAAAATATCACTTGCTTTTATTTATATGTGTATAGTATAAGCAAGGGTACAAATTACATTATCTGAATGAATGCCAGCTAAAAAGAACCAAACAAGCAGAATGACTGTATTCATTGAAGTCACATTATAAGCTTTTTAACTTAGACAAACTCAGCTCCAGCAGAGGGCATTAATTTAAATCCTCAAGAAGAAACTTCAAAATATTAAGATAAGCAAGGACCTTGTTTTATACTGCTCAAAATTGCCCTCTTGTCTGTCAGGAGACCACCCCTGGCCCTCAATATGTCATGAAGATGCTAGTTGTAATAAACATCAATAAACTGGGATCTGTCCCGCACTCATGCTGTTTAATACATAACCAGTTCCTACATAGTGAAAAGCTGAGGAAACGTCATTAAAATCTGTAATATGGTGATGGAACAAAGAATCAGAGTCCCTAATGCCAGAGTTTCTTATTGGGTATATGGGGTTTGGGCTCATGAATTTGCATTTTTAAATAAGCTCACAGGCCATGCTAATGTTTGGTCTAAGAACTACACTTGGAAAGAATAGGTCATGTTTCTTAACATGTAATGTGTGGCTTTCCATAGACAGCACCTTTTAGGGCCATCTGAATACAAATCTTTATGGTGGACCCAGGAATCTGCATTTTAGGTGCTTCTTATGAACACTAAAATGTACCACTATAGTAGGCATATGTTCACTAAGAGAAAGCATATTAGTATCTTACTTGTGTGACTTTTATATACCACTAAAATCTGAGGAACTTAAGTGCTCCAAAAATCCTAAATTGTACTCAGCCCATTTTGATCATAATTGAGAACCATGTATCTTTGGCTAATATATAAATTAGGGGCCTATTTGATTGAGAAAAAATTCTGTATTCAAAAAATTCTATATTTACCCTATATAATAAGAGTAAAGTATAATTTTGTTGAAAAACATGTAGTCCTATAGTTCTGAACAATATGCTTTGAAATTAGCAGCCTGAAATAACCCAAAATCTATATTAGAAATCTAAGAGAACCTACCTAAGCAAATCTTTACTCAGATGTTTTCCATTTCAATTTTTCTGCAACATTCCAAGATATAATTTGAAATTTTCATCTTTATATTCATGCTTTATTTTAAAAATATTCTTCAAGTACTTAGTTTTTTCAGACTTTGCATTTCTAATTTAGTTTTTAAATATCTAATTTCTTACATCTTAAATACATGATCTTTTCTAATGGTACCTTAAAAAATTTTTTTGGTGTTGTATGGATAATCTGTTAGATTGAAGATGGGTGGCTAGTTAAGTCTTGTATTTTGGAAAAAATACATTTTAAAGTAGAATAATTGTAGAAACCTGGGGCTTCCTAAAGAGAGGAGAGATTTACATCGATAGGTTAACTCTAATTTTACCAGCCTTAGCCATGGCTTCTAACTCAGGTATGACTTTATTAAATTTTTACTAAATTGTACCATTATTTTCTTCTCTATAATTTCATTTATGCATAATTATTTCAAAGAATGCCCTAAAGATTTTTAACAGTGTAGAAAGAAAAAGATCTAACTTTTGCTGTTTTTCTGAAATAAATAAAAATGCCCTCTTATAAGGGTAGCATGGGAATTTGGTTTAATTTGATATTTTCATTAATTACTCAAAAAATCTTGACAAAAGACGTGATTGTTAGGGTATTTGATTTTAAAAAGTTTAAGGGTGATTGAAGATTCTGAAGAGGCAGTTTTCATGGACTAGACAATGTGGAGGGAAGAATCTAAAATCAGATAAGAAATGAGAGGTAGAAAACAATCAAATGGAAAACTGAGCCAGTAGTTTTTTTGTTTGTTTGTTTGTTTTTGTTTCTTTTCTTTTTTTAATATTTTAAACGATGCTTAGATTACATAAATGTTACACAAAAATTACAGGGATTCCCATGTTCCCCACCTCCCACAACCTCCCACATAAACATCTTTCATTAGTGTGGCACATCACCTGCAATGGAGATACACATTCTGGGGCTTTGCCACTAAGCATGGACCATAGTTCACATTGTGGAGACCACACTGTCTCTGAGCCAGTAGTTCTTACTCATACATTGTCCCTCTACCCTCTGTGTTGTTCCAAGTAACAGAATTCCAAGGTGATTATTGAGGCACTAAGTATAGTATACACTTAATCTAGTGTCATAATAGTGTTTTTACAGCACTCTGTCCCTGAGTGCTCTGCTTGGAGAAAAGGAGCACTTTATATTCAAACAAACAAACAAAAACACTATTGCTCCGGAGTTGCATTTCACCCTTGTGTTTGTTCATTCCTCAGTCTTGAGGATTTGGGGATGGTGATGCCCACCCTGCTTCCGAGTAAGAGGGGGCTTAGGTCCCATAGGGCAGGTGGATGGATCTGTCTTGTTTGCAGTTGTAGGTACTCTGTTATTTTGGGATGGGCATTGTTAGTTTTCCTGGGCAAATCCAATGAACTGGAGAGTAGGTGCTGGCTGCAGCTCTGTGAGATTCAGGGCTCAACTGGCATATGAACAGCCAGAAGATTTAAGTCTCTGGAACATATATTTAACAGGTATAAGTGCTAATTGTAGGTTCAAATAAAAGGGGCAGCAGAACCATGTGTAGGAAAATTATTTTAAATGAGTCTAACTCTGATACATTGGGGGGATAGGTTATCATATATTCCATGGTAAGGCCCACAGATGGGGTTCCAATTTCCTGAGGTTGTCTAGATGTCTCTAGAGCCCTCAGGAGAACCTTTGCACTGTTCACTATGCATTCAGTGAGATCCTGAGATGTGCATAAACGTAACCTCTGGAATGGCCTCCCAACTCACTTTGAAATCTGTTAGCCATAAAAACTCATTTGTATTTAATATTTCCCGTTTTTGTAAAGGTCTTTTTCCAAATGCATCACTAGCTGACACTTGGTACTAATCCCTCCATGCCAGGGAGAACCATCCCCTGAAGTCACGTCCCATGCTGGGGTGGGGGGAGGCAGTTAGCTTATATACTGAGTTTGGCTCAGAGAGAGGCTGCCTTTGAGCAACAAGGAGGCTTTCAGGAGGTAACTCTTAGGCAATACATATTCCTAAGCTAAGTTTCAGTTCCACGAGAACAAGGTTTTATACTTTCTCTGCTTATTGGATTATTATTGTTATTTAAGATCACAGAAAATAAATTCTTAAAGTTTCTATAAAAGTTTATAAATTTATTATCAATTTTAACCTGTTCAAATGCTGGAAGTGGGAAGATTGCATGAGTTTGGGTTTGTGGGAGTTGAGGATGGCTCAAGAGAGAGCCTTTCATTCCTTGTCATTCATTCATATTCATGTATTTTAACATTAGTCTTCAATTTGTAATGCAACCTGCAAGCCATAAATACAGATTAATATTCCAGAATCTGTAATTTGTTGTTATTTTTAAAGGCATTTCAAATCTTTTAAACTTTCTTTCATGATTTATCTCATTTTCTTATTTGTATTATTATTCTCATTAAAAAACAGACATAGAATGGCTTTTTCTGAGACTTTACCGTCTTAAATAATGGAACAAACAAAAGTGCCTGTGATGCAATTAAAAATAGGAAACTAAAGCTTGCAGAGTAATGAGAATTACAGATGTAGAGTCATATTCCTAGAAGTGAGAATTATAGGCACATATTATTTCATCAAAAAATGTAGAGAACCACCTGCTAAGCTTTAAAGGGGATCTCTAAGTAATGAAGTAGAATAGAAAGATCGAATAGAATTATCATGAAGATTCAGGAAAACTTCTATTCCATTTTGTCACAGAGGCCAAGGAAAAAGAGTTTCTAGAAGACAGAGAATGTTCAGCAGTGCTAAATGTTGCAGAGAAGTGGAGGGAGAAAAGAACAGAGAGGTCCAACATATTTAACAATTGGAGACTATTGTTTAAACTAGTCAATACCATGGTGGAAATGAAAAATAAATAACAGGGAAAGGAGATAAATACTCTAGTCAGAAAAATGGAACAATTGGTGTAAACCACTTATCATGAAATGTACTGAAAAAAGAAAGATAAAGTGGTAGTTGGAGAGGGAGAGAAACCACTTTATAAGTCTTTTTATTTAAACAAACATACCTCTTAGGTATTTTTCACCTAATTACAAAAGCATCATAATAACATTAAAATAAAGTTCATATGTACTGCTAATTACCAATACACTTTTTATTTTTTTGTTTTTATTTTAGTTGTCCAAATTCCAAATCCTTTTTGAAAATACATGTGCATGCACATAAACACACTGCCCTATAACTCTGTATTTGGACGTTTCTTGATTTAGTTTTCTTCAAGATTGAGTGTATATGTAGCTATTCCTTGTAAAAGTTGAAAATACACATAGATTAGACAAATCTTTTCTACATCCATAACTTTTCCTTACTTTCCGTTGTGGAAAGATAATGTGAATTAATACCATATCTCCAAGTTTTACCAAACATCATGGTCAAGATCATTAAGCAGTTTTGAATTCAATATTGAAAAGCCGCATCCAAATTTAATTGAAATAACATAATTTAGGCAGTATATTACATATGTAAATGTTTAAGTGAATGTAATTTAAGTTTTGAGTTCTCATAAAGATACTCAGTGTTCAGAGGTATTCACAAATAATTATTGGATACTTCCTCTCGTCCTTTCTCTCTTGGTTTGTTCCAAAAGAGGATTTGAGCATTTTACATAAAGTCACTGTTAACTATATAAATAGATACAGAAATTAGGACAAAGGGCAAATAAATGTAGTCACAGTAAGATGAAACAGAGGAAAAGTTAGTTGATTAATGATTAAAATTGGACTTTGGATGTTGATTTAAACTAACCAACTTGTGGGGTGGGAGAGATTTCTGAGGTAACTGGGGGAGGGGATTGAACTTGAGCTGAATATTAGATTGGACTTAATAACAAAAAACATCCCTTCTCTTTTAGAGATGCATACTATATAGTACAGGTAAAAGCATGGATGTCTGGTATTTGCTTTAAAATAATCCAGGGGGAAAAATGTGGGAAATGGTTGAAGGTACTAGAGGTGAAATAAGGGGATGGCAGGATATTAATAATTTTTGAAGCTGAGTGACTCATATTGTGTTCAAGAGGGTTTGTGTATGTTTGAAAATTTCCATAATAAAAAGTTCAAAATAAAAATAGATGGCAAGTTTGGTACAGAGAATCATATAGCTAAAAAAAATGTGGGGACTGCAATTTCATTTTTTTAAAGTGGAATGTTTTAGATCTTAAATACTGTATATTAAGCAGTTAAAATAAGGAGCAAAGATAAAGCTGTGAGAAGCAATTTATATATGAATTCCTTTTAACTCTCCTTTATGTACCTTAAGTACCTAACACTTTGTCTGGCTTGCAGGAAACACAGAAAATGCTTAACTGAACTCATCTATCTCTTATAACAGTAAAAGTGTTTAATCTTTCAAGAGATTTAAAAATTTTCTTTTTCCCTAAGAACTTGCCTTCGGATTATTATCGGAAATGGGGAGAGTATAAGATTGGCCCTGCTCTTGTTTTCATTATTAAGAAAATTTTTGTCTTACAATGTTAATTTTATAAAGTTAAGTTGGTTTATAGTGTCGGGTTTGAAAATGTCTATAAAAATCCTTAAATAATAGTTTTACTCTGGCAGCATTCAGATTTAACTACTTTATATTTTAGTTACTCAAGTTGGTATTATAGTTCCATATGTGTTAAATATTCAGTTAACTACCAAGAGCAAGCTGTGTTTTTCTATTTAAGTCAGAAGCTCAGAGTATTAACTTAGCCTTTAATTGTATGCTTTTAGTTGGAACATTGGGCAGGGGAATTCAGATACTAACAGATATTCAGTTGCTGTAAGGTTTAATTTTTTTTTCCTACATGAAACCACCTCAACTAAATTGATGTGTTTTACCTTTTTCTATCTTGTTTAAGAATTGTATCACTGCCATATATTACACCAAGCTCAAACTAGCCAAAATTAGTTTAATACTAAGTGAATGACTTAATATCTAGTCTATGCATACTCTTTTATGCATTGTTTCTCTCTAGAAATCCATTAGAGCAGAGTTGTTAATGAACAGTGTAATTTCCAAATTACATCAGAGAAAGGGTTCAGGTTATAATCCATAGACTGTTCCACCCCTAAATAACTTGAAATTAACTCCACATAAATTAGCTAGATTGGACTGTATGTAAACTTGGTCAGGAGTTACAATCAGAGTAAGTAAATGATCCAACCGGTATCCAAGAACTATATCAGCAATGCCTGTATCAGCATTTAAAAAGTGTTATACTTCTAATTTACTTGTGACCACATGCATCCTTTTCTCTAATCTCCTTTCTATTTAAGGTCAATCTCTCAACCTGTGATATTTGTCCTTATGTTACCAAGAACTTGTTTTTCCTTTCTCTCTCCCTATTATTAGTATTTTTTTTTTCAATCTCCTCTCTCCTACATAAATGCTTGGCATACTGCCACACCTATACTAGACACTCACTTAACACTAGTGCATTCTTATGTCTCTTTTCCAGTGTCATTTTCTCCCTTGGCCTATAAACATAAACATACCTCTCCTATCTTTAAACAAAAACCATAAACTTCCTTCAGATACCATTCTTTAGCTTTTTTTCCTTTGATTGCCTACTTCTTTTTTTTTTTTTTTAATTTATTGCTATATATCATTCATACATGAACATACTTAAACTATAAGTGTTTAGTAAACATTGTGAACTTACAAAATAAACATGCATAACATCATACAGGGCTCCCATACATCACACCCCCCCTCGCCCCAGAAACACCCTGCATTGCTGTGAAACATCTGTTAAGAAATCATTAAAGAGCATCATCAAAGTATTACTACTAACTATAGTCCATATCTTCCTCCCCTATACTTTTTTTTTTAAGGATTTATTTATTTACTTACTTTTATCCATTCCACCCCACCCTACCCCCACCCCCATTTTTGCTGTTTGTGTCCATTTGCTGGGCAACTCTCTGGGTCCACTTCCTGCCCTCTCTTCTCATCCTTCTCCTCCTGTCTTCACTGGGATTCAATCCTCGGAACCTCCGATGTGGCAGAGAGGTGTCCTACCCGCCTGCATCACCTTAGTTCCTGGTTTTTTGGCGTGTCTCGTCTTGGCTCTCCTTGTGTCATTCTCCTGTTATGTCATCACTTGCTGCGTGGTTCCTGGGGCCTGGCGGCACACCCACGCATGGGGCCTAGTGGCCCACGCGCCTTCTATTTTTTGCTTTTTTTTTTTTAATTTTTACCGGGAGGTCCCGGGGATTGAACCCAGGTTCCTCCATATGGGAGACAGATGCCCAGCCACCCGAGCCACATCCATCCCCCTGCTATATCTCTTAAGGTTGACCAAAGATTCCCAGAGTTACAGTCTTTTCCCATGCAGGATGGTCATATAATAAATCAGGCTTAGATTATCACCAGCATTCTAAAAACCAGAACTAGGGAGAAAAACTAGGTCTGGGGACATATGCATGGTTTCTAATATAGCAAATGTTTAACCTACCCTGATTATCACAAAATCAGGACAGCGAGAATATTTGCATGCCAACTTGTTTTAAAAAGGCTGTACTTGCTGTTACTTACTAACCATTCAGAATTTAACACATTGTACAACTTACCTGGCTATATGCAGCAGCTCTGCTCAGACTTTAAATACATTGATATTCCTATAAAATTTCTGTTTAAAGACCTCTTCTTCTACTATGGTAGGAGCTCAAAATCAGTAGATGCACTTTGCTAATCTCCAACTGACACAAATGTGCCATTCTATTTATGGCCTAGAACGCTTCTCTGAATTCCAGACCCATATATGCAAATGTTTATTAGATACCTTTTCCTAAATGCCATGTAGGAGTCCCCATGTCAAAATTAAACTCAAATATATTTTTATCTCAACTTTTCTCATTTCCTCAACTTAAACTCTGTATATATCCTGTATTCCCTATGTAAGGTACCATCTCAGAACCATCTTATGTTCCTCCTTCAACCTCACTTCTCTCATTTAATTAGTCAGCAAGTCCTAAACCTGAAGTGTTCAGACATTTTTATTTCAGTACCCACTTTACATTTTTTAAATTTATCAAGGACTCAAAGAACATCTGCTTATTGGGTTATATCAATTGATATTTATATTAGAAATTAAAACTAAGAACTTTTAAAGTGTTTACTTATAACCACACTATATTCATTATACTTTGACATAAGTAACATGTTTTATGAAAAATAACTTTTCCAAATCAAAAATGTAGTGAAAAGAATAGCACTGTTTACATTTTTGCAAATTTCTTTAACATCTGGTTGAATAGAAGAAAGCTTCTGCATTCAGTCTTTTGTAATACATTATTTGGGTTGAAGTGCATTGAGAAAATCCATTCTCACCAAAGACATGTAGTTGGAATATGAGGAGTATTTTCACATAATTGATACCATATCAAAACTTGATCAGTGGTAGTTTGTCTTAAAAGTAGGTGCAATGTGGAATCTGAAATCATATCAATGGATTTTTTTATACTGTTAAATTATAATCTATCATGATTTTGTAACTTCATGCATTTCATCATTTGGAAAATATTGATTCACTGAATTATGCAGATCTTCTGCATGTTGACACATTTAATTATAGAATTTTTAAAAATTGCATCTGTTAAAACATCACCAGTCCCTTCAGAAATGACTAGAATAAGAGACTTATAGTTAAGTTTTCCAAAATTCCTAATTTTTCCTTAAAAGTTCAAATTTTATCATTGGTAACAAATGCTTTTTGTTTTCCTTGAAGTGACAGGCTCCCTTCATCATTTTTTTGAAGTACTAGTGCCCGGGACCGCATATGTGGGAAGCAGGCACTCAACTGCTTCAGCCACATCCACTCCCCTTTCATCTATTTTTGAGAAAATGTCTACCAGATATATAAAGTCAGAAATACATGCCATTCATTCTTCTTTTTTTTTTTTTTTAAAGATGCTTAGATTACATAAATGTTACACAAAAATTACAAGGATTCCCATGTTCCCCACCTCCCACACCTCCCATACCTCCCATAACCTCCCACTTAAACATCTCTCATTAGTGTGGCACATCACCTGAAATGGATATACACATCCTGGGGCTTTGCCACTAAGCATGGACCATAGTTCACATTGTAGACCACACTCTCTCTCCCACACAGTTCTGCATGTTATATGCTGATGTAAAATGGCCTGTATCTGTTGTTGTAATGTCACTCAGGATAACTCCCAAGTCCTGAAAAAGCCCCTGTATTATGACTGCTTTTCCCTCTCCCTGCCCCGAAAGCATCCAGTGGCCACTGGCTCCACATCTATGTTGTAATTTCTTCCATTGCTTGAATCACAATGTGTCTACAACAGAATACCAGTAAGTCCACTCTAGCCCATAGCTCTTCCCCCAATCCTGAGGAGTCTGGGATGGTGATGTCCACTCCACCTCCAAGTGAGAGGGGGCTTATATCCCATGGATAAGATGGATGGGATTATCCTGCCTGCAGCTGCAGACTCTCCATTACCTGGGATGACCGTTGTCCATCATCATCTTCTCGCCAGGTGACTTGGGTGAGTCCATTGAGCTGTAGAGTAGGAGTTGCAGCTCCACCGAGATTCCAGGCACAGCTGGCACATGGGCAGGCCAAAGGCTCCAGTCTCTGGAAAGACACCTACAAACTCCAGCACCACATAATAGGTTTGAATAGAAGGGACTGATGGACCATGTGCAGGGAGGATTTATTTGAGTCCAACTCTGTCACTCTTTGATTCCAAAGTATATCCCACTGATAAGGCATCAGTGTCTGGAGCTATCCCCCCTTATATAGGACCTGGGTGTCTCCAGAGCCCTAAGGAGCCCCTCTGTGTGGGGTGATATCCACTTTGGTGTTCTATTAGATCCTACTGAGGTGTGTGTAAGTCTTACCTCTGGGATGACCTCCCGACTCTCTTTGAAGTCTCTTAGCCACATGAACTCAATTCTCTTTACCTTTTCCCCCTTTTATTCAAGGTCTTTTTCCAGTCGTATTGCCAGTTGGCACTTGGTATTAATCCCTCATTGCCAGGGGGGCTCATCCCTGGGAGTCACGTCCCACGCTGGGGGGAGCCATTCATTCTTTATGTAAAAGAGTGGCATGAGTGGTTGGTTCTGCTTGGAATTCGAACAATCACAGAACTGCTTTGTTTGAACATACAGTTTGTCACACAACAGTAAAAAGAAGTGTACTTAAGCGTGAAGATGTAATAAAAATGAACAATTTTTATTTTTAGCATGGACATTCTTAAATGAAACTGACTTTTTTTCCTGCTGTGGGGCATTGGTGAATATATTGACACCTATAATTTGGTACTACTGCTTTGGTTTGTGCTAAGACACCAGCTGTTTTCCACATCATTGTTTTTGCACTGTGAGTGCAGATACCCACTTGGTGAAAGAGGTCAAATAACATTTAAATAATACCTTATGTTTATTATGAAAGTAGTTTTGACCTCTTATGAAAGGGTCTTAGGGACCCTCAGGGGCCTATGGCCTGCACTTTGAGAACCACTTCCTAAACATCAAAGACATTCTGCCTTTGCCTCCTCCACTGTCTTAGCATCAACCCTTATTCTCTTCTTTGTAATAAAAAAAAAAATAGTCCTAACTGATCTCCCAATCTTCAGTCTCTTTCTCATCCTCAAGAATTATCTTTCTGTAACACAAATCTGATTATGTTGATAACCCTGTTAAAATATTTCACCATACTCCAGCACATTAGAATAAAATCCAAATTCCTTAATAGACTAGCACCAAAAGACCTTTATTGTCATGTCTATCTTACCAACTTCTGTTTATTACATACCTCTTAATCTTTCAGCCAAGCTGAATTTATTTGTAGTTCCCAAAACACATCATAGTTTCTACTGTCCTGTATTTTTCCACCTAGAATACTCTCACTTCCAGTTCCCACCTAACCCTCCAACTTGCACATCATTTAAAATCACCTCCTGTCACTGCTCAGGTTCTTCCTTTGGGCTCCCACAGGATTTTATGTTAAACTTTGTTAACAGAGCACTTATATTATAGTTACTTGGCTTATGTGTTATTTTCCCCTATTAAATTGTGAGCTGACTGAAATCAGGGACTGAGTCTTTGTATTCCCAGTACTCAGCAAGAGCAAGGCATATGGTAATCATTCAATAAATGTTTGAGTGTTTGAATGAATTTCATAGAAATTACTATGAAAATACAAATTAACTCCATATTTCATTCTCTTTTCCTTCTAATACTATCCTTAGATAGAATTGCTAAAGAATAGTAAAAAGGCCAAAGATGGGCAGAAAAAGACAAAAAAAAAACGAATATGCCTCTGACACTTTATTGGATAAAGCAGTGAATCTTTATTTGCACAATTTGTATTACAAGTAAGATTCAAGGGAATACTTCAGTTGCTATATATATCCTTGTGTTCCTGAATACTTGTAGTGAACTAAATTTGGAAAGTTAACCTCTTTAATTCATTATGATTCAGTCTCTAGTAAATTTAGATTGTTTCCTAATTTAGAATTCATAACTTAGATGTAAAAATACCAGGATATATTGTTTTATATCCCTAAAAATTGGTTGATTGTGTTTTGTATTTAGCTTAGTACTTTAAAATCAAATCTTGTGTAGTCTTCTGTAGGCACCTAAATAGAAGCCATCCTTTTCTTAATGTAATCCTACAGTCTACATCGGCAAAAAGAACCACTCCTGAAGTGGAAGAAAAATTTTTATCAGTGTTTCATAATGTATAGAACTTCAGAAGTTACATAAAGCTTTTCCTATGTGTAAGAAATTTTATTTTCTACCATTTATTCTGTATAATGCATTACAAATATGTGTATTTAGCAAAATCAAAATTACCTAAAAGCAGATTTTTCATTTTGTAGATTATTCTTTCCTGCCCATGGGCCATTCATTTCATTGTTCATTAACACCTAAGTAGAAGAAATAAAATAATTTTTAAAAATTATTTTGGGCCTCATGATACAGAATTTATGATGACTGAAATAGTGAAATGTAATTTTTTATAGCTTTTGGGCTAGATTGTTGCCTAGTAAATTAAAATTGTTTACAAAATTACAAGGGAAAGAATTAAGTCTTCCAGAGTCTTTTAAGTACATTAATCATTTCTATATAATGGATTTTTGTTAATTATAAATCATCCTTTGACATATTTGTTGATTAAAAGCCTTTAGTAATTGAAATTTCTCAAAAAAATTCTGAATTAGATTTTTATGTCTTTTTAGTTTCCAGAGATAATTTTTGACTAAAAGTTACTTCTTGGGATTATGTTTGGAATTCTCTTATACTATTTTATCTCCCATTGCCTTAAATTTTAAAGGATGAGTAACATTCTCTGATCTCTGTGTCAGTGTTTTGTATAATTAGAATGGTGTGGTACCTGATGAGAAATAAAGTAGATGGATTCCTTTTACATGTTTCCTGGAAAAATTAATAGTTTAATTCCATTGATTTATGGAAAATATTGATTATAAAATATTAGTAATGGTTATCTGAATTCATACCTGGGTGTATTGGGTTAATCTATTTAAAGGAATATTAAATTTCATATTTAATATGATAAATTTCATTTGAAAAGAGTTCCCTTTTGTACTGTTTCTATATGAAAGAATGCATTGGAAATTGAAAACCAAAGAAGATATAGTAATTTTGCTCATAAATCTGTTTTCCAGCATTCATTTACTACATACATTGTCATCTGTTCTTTTCTTTATTTCATAGTTAATTTCAGAATTCAACATTTTTATCTAATTTAACATTTTCATATTTTTAAAGGTCCCCAGGTGCATCCAATTTTTCAACTTTACCAAAGATCTCTCCTTCATCTCTATCAAATAATTATAACAACATCAACAACAGAAAGTAAGCACTGTATCTTAAAAACTCTTTGTTTAATTGATCACCCTATTGTGGTTGCAAAAAATTCTCTTGTACCTAAAATTTAGGATAAAAGTCTTAATGCATTAAAATTGGGTTCTTTTAAATTTCCTGTCAGTTCTTTCATGAGTAATTTCACAACAAAGAAAGCACATTATTAACTTCTTCTTGACTTAATAAATACGCTACAAATAGTTTACTGAAAGAAATAAAGCATCTTCAGAATTCAATTTTGTAAAAAAGTATAAACTTAGGTGTCATTTTAGAACTAAATGTGCAATCACCTATAATAAAAGTGTACATCAGTCATTCTCAACTGGAAAGCACACACAGAAACTATTACTTTTTAAAAAAGAAGTTCAGAGAAACAATTCCATAGTCCTATCATGAATAACTTTCAGAATCTTGTAATTTATCAAAGTTATTTGAAAGTGTATGCTG